>JABUQX010012667.1:0-12500 GCA_015478945.1 Trachelipus rathkii | reverse complement strand
TCTTTAAAACATAACTGACTGAATATTCAATTAAAATTTTGTTTAAAATGTTCCCATGATAAAACAGTTTTGGGTCTTTAAACTCTTTATCCCAGTCATTTATACTAAGCATGTCTCGAAATTTGGTAAAATCACAATTTCGGACAACAATTCTTTTCTTATTAACTTGCAATTTGGGCCCAGATAATCACATTCATATTAAATCTAATTATATTATGTCACTAAGTCCTAATTCTCCTCAACTCTAACTTCATCCAACATACTTTCATCATTAGTTACTATTAAGTCTACTAGTGCATCGTATGTTGTGGGTTCTTGGACCATCTGGGTCAAAGTTATCTAGTATACAATTTTAGAATGCAGAAGACCATTTGTTTAAACTCGTCTTTTACGTATATTTCAATTTTAATATTTTTTAAATTTTTATCTTAATATAATAATTATTTTATCATATTACATTCGTAATAAGTAATAAATGTCAATAATGATAATAAAAAATACGAATATAAATAAGGTGGTCGGATTCACCCCGCCCTAAGGGAAAATTTTCTGACATTTTTTTTTAAATTCATTTTTTTATTAAAATTTCATTTTTTTAAAAAATTTTCACTTAATATAAGTAACTTTTTATTACATTTAAATTAATTATACTAATAAAATGTCAATATAATACGTAAAATCGAAAAACAATGGTGGTCCGAGCCACCATCCATCAATTTTTACGGGGGGTGAATCGGACCTAGTCTATCGCCGTTTTTTTTTTTGCCACTTATGGACTAGCATAAAAATTTTCTTTGCCAGTTTAAAAGCTAACATACTCGAGTGTATGCACTGAAAAAAATTAAAATAGATTCACAATTTTTCATTTATAAGAAGTTAAAAACACTCACATTTTTCAAAAAGTGGAAGTTCTATTATTGAATTTATTTTGTACCCTATTTCTAACATTTTTTAAAATATAAAAAGTTTCTAAAAATAAATATGATCTAAATAAAACTTGTAGTACTATCGCGTGGCTATAAAATGAGCGAAATTTTTTTTTTTTTTTTTATTATTTTTTATTTTATTTAGAGTGGACCGAATCACCCCTCCTAAAGAGGCGGGCCCGGTCACCCCACCCGACGCTATATATATATATATATATATATATATATTATATATATATATATATAATTATATATATATATATATATTATTATTATATATATATATATATATATATATATATATATAACCTTAAGGAAGTTTTTGAAATATCAATAGTTATATCAATATGCAGTGCCTGCAAAAATCATGTGACATCTTGAGTATTTGATATAAAATATAAGCAAAATTTTCTTATTTATTAATTATTTTCTGTTTCCTGTCCTTAATAGCAATTTTACGTAAAAATCATCGCAACATCTCAAATATTTGATGCAAAATATACAAATTTTTAAATTTCTTTTTTCACATTTATTTTTATTTTCTTTGTTTCCTATGTTTGAAAATGGATATCATCTAACTGTGGTCGGAGTTGGACGTATTGAAAACAGCTGGGAAGGAAGAAATGAGAAGAACAAGAGAAAGATTGGAAAGAGATTGAAGTGAATGAAAACTCTAGAAGTGCTACTAAATGGATTGAAGCCAGATTACGGTATTAATTAGAGGTGAAGGAGAAATTTTATGAAACTAACATTTAAAAAAAAAAATTTTTATTGAATCAAATATTTTGAAATTAAAATCAAAATAATATTTAAAAACTTCAGAAGAGGAGCTACAAAATTTTATATCCATGTCTTTCAATTGATTTTAAATAAGATGACAAGATTTTCACTAAAATATTCTTTGAAGCAAGAAAAATTTGGAAATAGGAATAATTCTTTGGAATTATTATGAATAACTGAACATAATTTTGGATTACAAATAATTGAAGCTACTTCTAGGTGATATCTGGTTGATAAATGATAAAGTTTCCAGCACAGTCAAGGGAAGATTTTCTTTGTATAACAATAATGATAACATTGACGATAATAGCAATATTAATAATTAGTGCTGGTAGTTATGTGATAGTGATAGTTTTATTAATTAGTATTAATATTAATATTATTAATAATAGTATTAGTGATTATAATATTGTTAACTATTAATGTTAAAATTAATATCGATGACAGTGTTAGTGTTGTATTATTAATGATATCCAAGTTAATTTAAATGTTAGTGATAATAATTCAAATGATAGTAGTGATATAGCTATGTATAGGTACTGTATATATATATATATATATATATATATATAAATATATATAATATATATTATTATATATATTAATATAATATATTATATATATTATATATCTATATAATATATATATATTATAATATATATATACGGTATTATATATATATATATTATATATATTATATATAATATATATATTATATATATATATATATATATATATATATATATATATATATATATATATATATATATATATTAAAAAAAAATTTATATTTTATATTTATATACTGTAAATGTGCCCAGTAGCTCATTGGTAAAGCACTCACCAAACAAAGCAAGAGATCCAGGTTTGCAACTGGTTAGGTGGGAGAATGTGAGCGATTCTCTTCTTTGGCTTGGCTTAGTCCTGCTAGGATGTTAATCTAGTATACCCCTTCCTTGTCCTTGATTAGGGCTCTGCCTGTGACTTTATGTTGTTTAGGTAGACTTGGGGGCATGTGGCGCCAAGTTGGCGGTCAATGGGAATTAATGTAATTGATGATTTGTTTGGTGAAGCAGACATTCTATTTTCTGTTAGCCAAGTTGGAAGTTGGTTGATGCATTCTTGTGTCAGGTTTGTGCCTGCATAGGTTGTTATAATTATATGATCTGTTTGTAGTTGTGGTAGATCAGCCATAAATAGATTGAATAGTGTGGGGGATAGTATTGTGCCTTGGGGTATTCCAATGTTGATATTTACTGTTCTGGATTTTATATGAATTGTTTGCATTTGTGCTGTTCATCCTGACAAAGTTGGAGATCCATTTCTTTATTAGAATATTAGAAATAAAAAGACAGTAAGAAGCCACATGGACCTATTGAGACTGTCCCAGTCATGCCAATATAACCAATCACCAAACATGCTCATCCAAATCAACAAAGCACCTTAGGGCTTGTCAATAACTTACATAGTATACACAAAGTCTAAAGAATGTTCATGCAAATGAGCATGTATATGAATGCTATACTGTGTATGAATGCTACACAATGCTACAATATTTTGTTAAAAGATGGGCTATGGGTTAAGTAAAATAAATCCCTTCCAACAAATTTTTTCACAGAAGTAGATTAATAATTCCGGTTACAGACCGAACCAAAACTGAAAAAAAAAAAAATTTAATTCCGGTAAATTTTAGTTTACATTCCCACATACATTAAAAATATACTCGCTCTCGACTGATGAGGGAGGGGCTGATAAATATTTGCTTGCAAGCACTGATAATAATGGAAACCTTAGCCCTTTTTCCTGCCACCACATGAAAGGATTCTCTTCTGTAGGCAGCATCTCCATATTTTCGTAGAGCCTCATGTCTTTCACAGATTGCAAATTTGAACTATCTTTGCTTCTTGATGACTGTCTCTTCAGTTTTATCGATGAGGTTCCTTGGTGTGATTCCTTTGAAGGTGAATATGTCAAAAAAATTTTAGCCATAAACTTATCAAAGTAACATATCCTAATCTCTCTTCTTTCAGTAAGGCTTATTTTTCTTAGTATGAAATGGTTTTCTAATGAATCTTTTTTTTTTGGTATGCGGCGAGCAAGCTCCTCGGTTTATGCTATTTAAACTGCATTTTAGAGTGGGTTTACTGATCGGAGATGCATTCTTGTAGGGTTTTAGAATAGCTTAAGGAATTCCTTATTGAACCTTTTTATATATTGAAACTAGAATTTTATTTTGAATCTAAAAGGTTTCTCTAATTCTACACCCTAAAAGTAAGAAGTATCGGCCAAATATCGGCCATATTAACCAATACCGATATCAGAAAAATGGTCGATACTGCCGATACTGATACTATCGGTACATCCTAATGTATATAAATATATATCCCACCCACAAAAATTTAATCAATCAAAAAACAAAAAAAAAATCATTTATTTTAGGACCCATTTAGTTTAGGTTATGATAAGTAAATCTGTATCTACTTTACCAAACTTATCATAACCTTACTAATTTTTTAAATATAAAAGGAAATGATATATGAAAATAACAAATAATGTTCTTATAAAAATATCATAAACTTGGCAATTTTTTATTAACACAATTTGGCAGAGTTGCTTCTAGGGATATCAAAACCTAAATTAATTTTTAAAAAAATATAATTTCTTTAGTATCTGTTGAACTCAACTTATTACGGTCCTTAAAGTTAAAGATATGTAGTAACATCAATTTAGTTACAGGAAATAAAAAAGTAGTCAAAGGATACTCCATTTCTAAAATACATAGCCTATATTATTACAGTAAATTCGTAATTTTTTTTGTATTTATTGCATGAAAATGGTCTTATACATTTCAATAGACCATTTTCTATTCATATATGTACATTTTATGCTCCTAGTATTTAAAAGAGTAGAAATAATGAGTGACTGTTCAAAAATATTACCAACAATGGCAGGGTAAGCATTTTTAATAACTGTTAGGGCCTAACACATTACAACTTTAACTTCAAAATCCTCTCTTAATTGGGAACTTGTCTCATATAGTGGTTAAAAAAAAATGGCAGTTGTGTTAGCTATCTATAGACTTGTATTGTGCAGCATTTTTTTTTTTTTTTTATTTTTTACGAATCTGCCTCCATGTTCTATGATTTCGAGGGCTGGGTATGGATGTAACACCTAATTTGCTGTCATGCTTTCAGTTCATAATCTCAAAGAGTAAAAATTGGAAATGTTATTTTGACTTTACAAACTTAATTACTCTTTTAGCTTTACATATTTGTAATATGTTTTTATTTTTCAAAATTTAAACATTTTCAATAAAAATTTTAACCCATGCTAGCCGACTCTTATATATCTTTAACACTTATACTTACTTCTTTTGCGAAAAGATGGAATCTGTCGTTTATTTCCCAAAATTCAAAAGCAAAGTTTGGGTTAAACCATGAGTAGAAAAACTATATACTCTGTGGGGTAAACTCATACCAAAAGTTCACCATAATCTGTTCGAACCAGTAGATAATTGCATTTTTAACTTTTAATATACTTAACAAATTAATATTATAGTTTATTATTTCTAGACGCCTGGAGGAAAAAAATTGACTTTTCGAAAGGAATTTTACTCGAGTGCCGGTGCGCATGACCCCTTATCTAGAATTTTAGAGTGCCTGTTATGAAGTGCTGTTAATGAATAAATTAAAAGGGTATGCATACTCTCTGATCAGATCTTCTATTAGTTGGACAATAATTATAAATCAAGGCTATCTTGTTAACTTCTAGACTAAATGAGTTTCATAGACGAAAAATTCTGCGTCGCAATTTGATGATAATTATCCACTTAACAACAAAATTCACGACTTTCATTAATACACCAGTATTGACCCCAACGTCTATAATGCGAAAGGTTTACTTAAATGATATGCAGAACATTGAATTGTACTGACATGAGAGTTATAACCTCAAATATCTTGAAGAGGCTACAGGATTAGTAGTACTTAGCCACATAGTTTTATAAAATTACCTAATGTGGTAGTAAAGGAAATTACTCGCAATTTGAATACCAATTTACCTGACACCTGACTCTAAATAAAAAATTCAACAGCTATAATGAGTGATTAAACAAAATTGTTAAAACGTCAAAATCATGACAACAGGTCAACTAATTTTCATCATAGTTCCATCCCTCCATAATACCTTTAATCGAAATTTTTAAAAGAAAATAAATACGTCGGATAAGCCTAATTATCAATTTAAAATTATGAAAAGTCAAAGACAAATGGGAGTCCTTAAAACCTAATAATATTCCTGACTCCAATTTCTGCTTTGCAGAATTTAAAAACTCAGACTAATGAAGTTGGTGGAAAGAGCTTCTCATAGTATTGACTTCTTCACTTCTACAATCAAAAGTATTCAAAAATCATGTAAGTTTTGCTCATCCCAAGGTCATGTGATGACCAATTGCCAATGTTATACTTCAAACGTATTGACTTGAGAATTAAAGGTGTAATGAAATAAATCTAGCCAGCAAATGTTCAAGTACTAAACATGCTGCAGATCAGTGTCCTGGACTTGAGGAGCAACTTTCTTATTTCAGTTGCCAAGTTTGCAATAAGAAGAAGTCATATTCTGTTTTTGTTAAGCAAAGGAAAAGATTCCACTCTCCACAAATGTATGTCCTTAGTTGTTAGTCCAAAGTACCCAGCAATTTATATTTGTTGCTATCAATTACTATAAGGATTGGTAGGGGTAAAGTATTCAGCTTCAGTTTCGAGTGCTAGTCGACTGTGGCTCACAGAAGTCCTAATTTTAAAAGATGCTGACAAATTAATTATCTGTAGAGAATAATCAAAGCACTCAATACGATATAAAAATCTATTTAGGTGTGTGTTACCATCCGCAGTTTGAAAGAGATTGTTCTTGATGTATTATGACCACGTCTTGTTTCACCCTTCTTTCTTTGGTTGATGAGGATTTCAATTTAAGTTATGCAGATTAGTTCGTAGCATCCAGGCGCTAATTAATTATAAGAAATAAATCTTACAATTTGACTAATTCTGGCTATAAAGAGTCTAATAACTAATTTTTTGATTTGGATGCCCTAATAGGCATTGATTTAATAGAGTATTGTCGTCAACTAGGAATTGAATTAAATGTATGAGGGATCTGCTTTGAAGTTAAGCAGATGGTTCTCATTATTCCATTTGGAAAATATTACTAATTTTATATACAATAATCAAATTAAGAGTTTCAAATCCACGGTCAATTGTTCAAAATCAAAATCAAGACTCAATTATTCAAAATCAAAATCTAAAATCAAAATCAATTGCAGGTTAACCATACTTTGGTTAATGCAGCCTTAAATCCGATATACATTCTTATAATAATCCTTTGAAGCCACATTCTTACTAATTCAGAGGTAGAGCAAGGATTAGAAAAACATGTTCAAATTAGAGTGCAAAATATTTAAGTATCTGCTATAATAATAAAATCATCGATGATTTAAAACAGATTGAAAAATTCAAAGGTTCAAAGACGGAAAATATCATACAGATCTTCCATGGATTGAAATAAACTTCCTTTGTTGCCCTCAAACTATTAATATTGCCTCTTTCGAATGTAACTTAATTACGAGTGGCATGGAAAATTTAGAAAGCAAGGATTTAGTTAAAGGACTATGATGATTCTTTCATCAACAAGTTTAGGCTGATGCGAATTATTGAAGAGTTCTCAAAGCCTACATCCTCCCTCTGAGTATTAACGAATTTACTTATTTGGGGTTCCTCACAGACCTGTTATCAAAACTGAAGAACAGTATCAACAAAGGTCAGGCCTGTGTTTAAAATGTCTCTTAATAACTTACTCTTTAACCATCTCTAAATGAGCAGCCTATTACTGTTACCAACATCTGTATGTTGCTTTTAACTTATAAACTATTCTCGGTCAGATCCATAAATCTTTCTGTTCAACTCGCCTAGATCAGATGATTGAAAGCAAGCCATTCCTTCAGAATTAAGTTCATAAATCTATCGAAGACCGCAATCGTTTTGCTTTTTTGGAGAAAGTAATGGTCATTAAAAGGCTTATCGATTACTCAACCATATGTTTTTTCGGTCCTTCACATCTTCACCTTCTCATCCTCAATTATCATCATCAAGCATCATTGCTCATTCTTATAAGCGCGTGAGGACACCTGCTACTCAGTATGCGATTGAATATTTTCGGTATGATAAATTTAATTATTATTATTGTATTAGGGGCAATGATCCACAACATTTAAAAGAACTTTACAGAAAGCAAAAAATAAAAAATATCTTTGTAATAATAGGCTCAAGGAAATTTATTAAATCAAAAAACAAAGTTGAGCAAGAGTATAAAATATCCATTCTTATGCTTACATTACATGCTGAAAACCAGCATATCTGATTACAGAGATGCTACAACCTCTACCTGTATTTCAAAATTACCATTAGGGCTACACACAGAAGAAAACTAGTCAAAATTACTCAAATTGAACAGTTGGATAGTTCTCAGTTGTCGTTGAAGAGATAATTGAGAGTAAATTTCGGTCAGCGAAAACTTTAAAGTTGTCAAAATGAGAAGTATGAAAGACTGTTTCTTGCCCATATATATAGTATATATACTTATTATATATATATACTTATTATATATATTAATTTATATATTATATATATATATATATTATATATATATATTATATATATATATATATATATATATATATATATATTTATATATATATATATATATATATATTATATATTATATATTATATATATATATATTATATATATATATATTATTATAATATATATTATATATAATATATATATATAATATATTGATATATATATATATATAATAAATATAATATATATATATATACTAATATTATATATTATATATAACTAATATAATATATATATATAGTATATATATATATAATAATATACTATTACTATATATATATATATAATATATATTATATGCTATAGATATACTTTATATATATTAGTACATTATATTATATAATATTATTATACATATATATATATATATACTCATATATATATATATATAATATATATATACGCCAACTACTACTATATATTATATCATCTTATATATATAATATATATATATTATATAAATTATATATATATATTATATATATATATAGTATATATATATATATATCATAATGATATATAGTATATATAGTAGTATATGTATACTATAGATATTAAATACTACACATTACGTACTATATAAAACAGAATGTTGCAGAAATCTGAATAGAAATTTTTAAAACTATAAAATGAATCATAATTATTATTTCACATAATTTTCCCTTCACTGATATTATTCCTTAAAAAACCTTGTGTAAATTGCTAATGATAGATTTTAAATTAAATTTTAATCTTTAACGAAACTTCTGAATTTAATTAATAAATAACTGGAATTGGAAGAACTATACTTCCCTATCGCGTGGAAAGTCTGCAGTGTTTAAAATAGTTTACCCATAAATCATTTGTATTTTTATTTTTCCTTTAATATTTTCCATAATTTTTAATTTAAAGTTAGGAGAAAAAGATAATTTGAAAAATTGTATATAATATCTTATAAATATTTATTTTTCAACTTCGCTTTACATTTTAAGTTGATTGTTTTGCTTCTGCTGAATTTAAGCTAACAAATGCTAATTTGTTAGGGTGGCATGGTGTGTAATACCAAGGCCGTTTTAATATATATATATATATATATATATATTATATATATATATATAAATATATAGTTATATATAATTATATATATATATATATATATAATATATATTCATATATTATATATATATATATATATATATATATATAATTATAGTAATATATATATAGTATATATATATTTATGTTTAATTAAAAAGTAAAAAAGTATATATAAAGGGAACAGGTTTTAAAGGCGTCCTCAGAACCGGTGTCAAAATTTGAGCATACAAAACTATTCAAATAGAGGAATTTGTTTTCATCAGATTGACAATTAACTACTCACAGAAAAAGTACTCAGTTGAGAATTATTTTTCTCTTTTTGACATTTGAAAACTTGTCATTTGACATTTGAAAACTTGGCATTTTGACGACTTTGCATGTTCAATTTTCACACCAGTTTTGAGGACCCTAAATTTGTCTATTTGAGCAGTTTTTCTTTTGTATGTAAAGGGTCCTTCTTGGATTCTTCTAGATCAATCTCAATGGCCTATTCAAGTAAACAAATGTTTGTCTGAGGCCAATAAGGAAAAGACTTCACACAATGTCACACATCTGTGGTTGTTTCTCAGTCTTTTGTTACCCTTTAAAGATTACTCAAGTGTGCATAAGCATTTATAAGGTAACTTCAAAATATTCAAATTCATAGCAAAATAAGGGACTGGATGAATATTGTGATCAGAAAGCAAAACTCTATTGGTTGAAGATAATGCAGCAGCATTGTTTTTCCAAGGAAATATTGTTTCTCCAAAATCCTAAAAAGAGCCCATGAAATTTCCACTGCTAGTAACTCAAACTTAGATTTATCTGCTAGATGAGATAAAAGGCCTCATCGACATTCCTAAAGGAGATTGCAAGACTCTTTTCATACTAATGATGATGTCATAAATCCAATTCTTCTTGGGGCAAGGATCATCATCTCACTAGATTAATCATAAGATATTTTCAATCTAGATGTCAACACTTGGGTGTTCAAAACACTATCAATTTTCATCAGATCTTTATGGCTTCTGGATTATTTAGGCCAGCAGGCTGTTAAAGATGTTTTTCAGACTGTATATAGTTTGCAAAAAAAATTAATAGTATACCTTTAAATATCCAAAAATGGCAAATTTTCCTCATCATAGAGTTAATTTTGTGCGTCTTTTTGAGCATACTGGCGTGGACTTTACAGGCCAATCTCGTTGTAAAGATTAATGATATGAACAAATACAATATATAATGAAGTTCATTCATATCAAAATTTTGCTATTTCTATTAACTTTTATCATAATGCACTTAATATCGCAGAGACTGATTCATGTGTTAGAGATCCATCGCTTCCCAGTGAGGTGATGTCCACTGGAAACTATATAACCTTATCCATTCCCAAAGTTTCAGCAAATATAAATGGCATACCTTCCAGTTTGTACTCAGATAATGCCAAGGAATTTCAAACAAGGTGGAATATATATACTATTAGAATCTTTGTCTTCAGATATGTTCCCGACATAGTGCGTATCATAACATCAAACATTACAAGATTTCAAATCTATTCCAGTTAGGTGGGATCAGTTTGGGAGAGAATGATACGAACAGTAAAGGGATGTCTCTATAAAAAAGTAAAGCAACCTTAACTTACTTTCAGCTGTTAACATCTATTTCAAATAATATCATCAATATTTTCAATTTAAGACCTTTATCCTATAGGTCATCAGATAATTAATGATTTGAAAGTTATTGCTCCAAATTCTTTTTTGGAGCCTTATTGCAATTCAAACCTCATATTCAATAAAGTTTCCACCCCATATGGAAGCAACTTCCTCCGTCACAACAAGACTTAGCCATAACTCGAACTGCTCAAGGAAGAGTTTTTAGAGACTTTCAGGAAATTATGTATGAGTATTATCTATTAAATTTGCGTCATACAATTAGAAATCTCTATCAGTCAGAGTGGACCCATACAGCATTAAAGGCTGCGAGATTAGAATTCGATTTCACACAGCCTAACGAGCCTAGACGCCCCTGGCTTTGGCCAGAGTTTTTCTGGAAGTCGATTGTGTAGAGACAATAAAGATCAGGAGTCTGTCGTTTATTTCTAAAGTGGAGATGGATCAAACTCTGCATCTCTGTGGAGCTATTGTGTCTCTCCGTAGGTCTTCCTTACACATAGAGCCGTAATCTCTACTCTATACCTGCTGTACGTGAGTACGATACCTGGATGCTGTATCATACAAGCAGTGATTTCTCCAATTCAGATGGCGTACTTACACAACTTTGCTCGTACACACTGATAGATCAATGTCTCCTAATACGTCCCTCATCAATACACGATGATTTCAGTTATTCAAGCAATAGTGGACTACTAGCTATTGTAGAGTGACGACCTCTCAACTATCAGGTACATACTCCCAACCTTAACTCTGCATAATCAAAACTTCTCATCACTCAACTTAAGTCAAAGAAAGACCACTTGGACAGGCTGGTGTCAAGTGTCAAGAATTCCATCGCAGGAATTTATCTTATTTGCAAAAAATTTTAATTCTTTAATTTCAATGCTCTCCAGTGCCAGCAATTCTTCAGTGGGAGATATAAAAACTATCATACGTTATATATATATATATATATTCTATTTTGTGTTTATTTTAGGAATAAAAGTTATTAGCTATTATACAGTATCTGCTCTATTTATTAAGTTTTAGAGGAATCTTATGTTTTGTCTCCATTGGATATAATTGCACAGAATTTCACTAAAATGACGTATAGGTTCAGTTACTGATTCAAGCGTCCTAATTTGTCGCGCTTGTGAAAGTCAAATTTAATATAATCAAAATTGTTAAGGGGTATGGAGGTAAATTTTCTAATTTCTTCATTTCTTTTCAAATATTTTTACTTTCAACCCATTTCTATTCTCTTTACCCTATTACTATCAATTTACCTACTAAGTTTAATAAGTGCTAATTTACAAAAGCCACAAGGCTAAGTTATCTTAGTTAAAAAAAAAATTCCTTAAAGTGCCTAAATTCTTTGAAAAACAACAAAT
>JABUQX010012666.1:0-20141 GCA_015478945.1 Trachelipus rathkii | reverse complement strand
CTGCAGTTTCCCACTCTACACTCTTATAAAAATTTTCGATTATTAATCATTTTTAAAAAATCTCAATAATATATTAAAAAAATAAATAATAACGTCGTTGTTTTTTTTATATAACAGGGAATTCAAGTAATATTATGACAAACTTGGATTGAATCAACCAAATGTACCAAAAATGACATTGACACCTTTAAATATAGATATAATACAACGGTTGAAGACGTCCTAATACCAATTTGCCTTCATACGCACTTTCACAATACTGCCGCTGGAAAAAAGACTCTCAGGATGGGGAAGCATGACGATATACCAATTTTAAACACCTCGGTACGAGTTATTTTGAATATAACACTGCAAAACGAACTGGGTTGCCATCTGTTTCATGTTTTGCATAACTTTAACTGTAAGTCCTGATAGGAAGTTTGATACTCTTTTTTCCTTAATTTCACTTACAATAATATAATTACAAATAATAATAATAATAATAAATAATAATATAAAAAAATAATAATAATAAATAAAATAATAATTAAAATAATATAATAATAATAATATAATAATAATCATAATGACATAATAATAATAAAATAATATAATAATTAATAATAATAATAATTAATAAGAATAATAAAATAATAAAATATAATAACTAATAATAATAAAATAATAATAATAATAATAATAATAATAATAATAATAATAATAAAATAGATAATAATATTTATCATTTTATATATATATATGTTACATCAATAATATATTGAATACATAAAATAAAATTAATTAATATTTAAACTTAATAATAAAATAATATTAATTAATATTATTGATAATAAGGATAAAAATAATAATATTATTAAAATGAATGAAATAAATTAATATATAAAAATAATAAATGAATATTTAATAATAAAAATAATAAAGATAATAATAATAAAATAATAATAAATAGAATAATATTAATAAAAATAATAAATAACAAAAATAATAAAAAACATAGATAATAATAAAAATAATAATAATAAATAATAATAAAAAAATAAATAAAAAGAATATATAAAAAAATAAGAATAATAAATAATAACAATAATATAATATAATAATAATAATAAAAAATAATAATAATAATAATACATATAATAATAATAAATAAAATACATACATAATCAATAATATAATAATAATATAATAATAAATATAAAAATAATAATATACGACTATTTAATTGATATATATTTTACTATCAATAGTATAATACTAGATATAACATATATATAATATAAAATATCTTCATCAAATTTAAATTCTTCTTCTACCGTAACAAAAATGCTGTATATCTCACATAACACGCGTTACATACTCTATGCACGACAATCTTAAAATAACCGTGGTTTTAAACTATGTGTAGGCGAGTGCGACGTAAAATTCTTTCCTTGTATTTTTCTAAAACAATTGCGATTCGTTTTCTTCAAAAAAAACAGGAATGATCTTACTTTATGGAAGACTAATCTCAAGCTAAAAAATCACACGTGAATCGATCATATCCAATTGGACCGCCAGTTCATGCAACGTCATCTAGTGTTTTTCGACCGAATTGTGCAAGACTGCGACATGCAACCTCTTACCACCAATCGAGGACGACTACCCTGTGCAACGTACATCTGCACACAGGAAACGTTTCTGCGTGGGTGCAAAAAACCCTCGTCAGTACGAGCGTGTTAATCAGCTTTACCATGTCCCCAAGGCACTGTTGTGCGGGACTATTACACTATAATTACCTGATTCAAACCATCAACAGCATGTGCCCACACAGAGTACTATCACTACCATTTCAACCTCAGCTTGCCTTTTTTAGATTCGTTCTAGCAGCTCCATAGATAATGTTTATGACTTCAAATAATATTACACAGATGACTACCTTCCGTATAATGGTATTTCAAATTCAATAACAACCACCATGAGCTTCATGGAATCCAACATGGAGCTGTGCAGCAAGGCATCAGCGTCAGTTAACCATTAATTAGGCGCATATCCTTGTGGACACACACTTATCTGTCCATATTCCTTCCCATTCGCCTATATTAACAAAGCTATAGCAGTTTCTAAGGGAATACCTTGCCCAACATCTCCCGGACAAACCATTGAAATAAGCAGTGATAGAGCTCCGGCCCACTTTAGAATGCCTGTTAGAAGGTATTTAAAGGTACATTCCTAGACAGATAGGTAGGTAGGAGGTCCTGTATCATGGCAAAGCACGTTAGAATGGCCTCCATCCATAGACCTTTACCTATGTGGGTACATCTCAAAACTTCGTGTACCACACTATTATACCTACTGAAGCATTCTTCGAATTATGTATACCAATCGGAGTGGCGTCAGTTAATAGGCAAAGGCAAAAACCCCCTTGTTTATAGCCTACCAAAAAGGGGCATAACTTAAACACTATTCATTTCAAAATCGCTCCTAAAAATAATTTATTTATTGAATCTTTATTTCCTTATCTTATTATTATTCATAATATCAATATATTCTATAAATATATTATCATGTTCACAATTCAATTATTTTATTATTAATTTATATAGTATTATTATTATTATATGATTATTATTATTATTATTATATTAATTTCTATTCATTATTATTATATATTATTCATTATTATTATTACATATATATTATTATCTATATTATATTATTATATTTATTATTATTATTATTATACTTAATTATATATTATTATTATATATTATTATTATTATTATTATTTGTTACTTACTTATTATTATTATTATTATTATATTATTATGTACTATTAATTGGCTTGGATTTATAAATAATTATAAAGGTGATTATTAATACACATAAATTATCATCATTGTATCATTATCATCACTTATGACTAATGTATGTATTATTATAATTATATATTTTTATTATATTATTATTATTCATATTAATTATTATTATTTTCATATTATTATTATTATTATTATTATTATTTATTATTCGTTCATTATATATTATATATATTATTATATTTATCATTAGTATTATTATTTTATTATGGTGTATTAATTGTATTATTATTATCTTTTTATTATTATTATTGTTTTTATATTATTTATTATGTTTTAATTATTTTATAGATCATTATTAAGGATACCCAACCGGACCACAACACCGCTTTGCAATAGAAAACCCATTTCACATATTAGGAAAAATAATTTGTTATTATTAATATTAAGATTTTAATGTAAAAATAATTGGAAAATATTAATATTAAATATATGCAAAGAATATTGTTTATTCTATGAAAATTCTAAATTTCGAAATAACACGTTTTGAATGAATTTAATATTGTTTTATTATTATATTATTTATTAATTTATTATTATTATATATTCTTATTATTATTATTATTATTATTATTAATTTTATTATTAGGATAATATACATTATTATATATTATTATTATTATTATATATTACTATTCTATATTATTTATTATTATATTATTATTATTATTATATTAATTATATATTTTATATATATTATATTAATCTATTATATTATTATCATCTATTAACATTATATTTAATTTATCATTAGTATTAATTATTATTAATTATTATTTTACATTATTATTTATATTAATTATTTTCATTTCTAATTATTTATTATTAATATTTCTATTATCATATATTATTATTATTATTATTATTTATTATTATTTCATTATATATTATATATTATAATCATAATCATATTATTATTATATTATTATTATATATATTATTATTATCCCGAATTATTATATTATATATTATTATTATAATTACTATTATTATTATACTATTATTTTTAAATTAATTATTATTTTATATTAAAAATTAATTCAATTTAAAGTTAATTTTAAATTACTTATTACTTATTATTATAATATTATCTATTATTATTTATATTACTATTATTAGTATACATCATTATGACGTTTTATATCATATTATATCATTATTTCTTATTTTTTAATAGCATTATTTAGTATTATTAGTATTAATTTATTATATATATTATTATTATTAATTATTATTTATTACTTATTTATTATATTACTTATATAATTAATTATATATCTATTATTATTATATTATTAATTCATTATTATCTATTATATTATTATTCTATCTAATTCATGATTAATATTAATTTATCTATTATTATATTATTTTATTATCTTATTTATTTATTATTATATTATTCATTATTACTATTATTATTTATTATAATTATTTCATATAATTATAATATTAAATACTTATTTATTATATAACAATTAAATAACTATTATTCCATCTATTACTATACTCCACTAATTGATTATTATATTACATTAGATTATTCACTTATATACATACTCTCCATCTATATACTAACACATCCTATTATTATACTCACTTAATTATCTCATTACTTATTATTATTATATTATTTTACTATGTCATACGACCATATATACTATATCTTATTCATTATTCTTCTTGTAGAGTAGTACAGTGTAGTACTTAAGTATTTCTATATTAATATAGATATTCATTATTATTATTATATATATCATATTATTATCATATTATTATTATTATTATATATTTTATATTTATTATTAATTATATATCCATACAGCAATCAATAAAAGAAACGATACTTACATTTTATCATTATTTATTATATAATATTATTAATTATATAATTAATTCTAAAGTTAATTTTAATTATTTATTATTATTATTATATTACTAATCATTGTTTACTATGGCTATAACGAGTTCTGTTTATCAATCAAAGAATATCCTTGTCCAGTAATCTTTATTATATTTTATTATCCTTATATTTATTATCTATTATTATGATCATTATATTCATTATTTATCATCATATTATTATTGATTATCTATTAATTATTATCCATTATTATTGAACGAATCTCATTATTATTATATTATTATATTATAAACTATTATTATTTATTATATTAATCATTATATTATTAATATTACTAATTATATATCTATTATTATCTATTATTATTATTCTATTATATATTAATATATATTATTATTATATTAATTATATTATATATATTATTATATATTATTATTACTTATTATTATCTATTATTATTTTATATTATTATCCTCATCTACTCATAATATCTATACAAATTATCTATCATCATTATTATTCATTTACATCTGAAGTAAATTAATCTACTTTAGCATTATATATTATTCATTATATATTAATCATTTTATCAATTCTATTATTATTATTATTATTAATTATTATATTATTATGTAATTATTATTATTATAAATTTTATTATTATATAATTAATCAATATAAATTATATTAATTATATTATTATATTATTATTGTTATTATATTATTTATATACTTATTAGTTTTATTATTATTATTATTCATGATATTATTATTATATCATTATTATTATTAATTATTATATATTATTATCATTATTATTATTATTATTATTATTATTATTATTATTATTATTATATCTATTATTCTGATTATTATAATTATTATTATTATTATTATTATTATTATTATTATTTTTTTTTTTTTTTTTTTTTTTTTTATTATTATTATTATTATTATTATTATTATTATTATTTATTATTATAATTATATTTAATGATTATTATTATTATTCATTTATATCTATTATTATTATGTATTATATTATTATTATTTATTATTATTATTTCATTATTATTATTATTATTTATTAGTATATTATTATTATTATATCTATTATTATTATTTTATATCTATTATTAAATTATCATATATTATTATTATTATTTATTACAATTATTATTATTATTATTATTATATTATATTATCTTATTATTTATTATTATTATTATATGTATTAATTATTATTATTATATTATTTATTTATTATTATTCATAATTATTATTATATTATTTATTATTATTATTATTTATTATTATTCATTAAATTATTATGTATTATGTATTTATTGATCTATTATGATTATGTGGGGTTATCCTATTACTCTACTATCTTCTATCAATCCCTCTATATTTATTATTTCCCTACCACTCACACACCCCATAAACATTCAGTCCACTATCTCAATTTATCATATACCTTATTACCTATTATTATTACCTATTATTATTACTATTATTATTATTATTATTATTATATTATTTATATTTTATTCCTTACCACTTATTTATATTATTTATATTATGATTATTATTATTCATCTATTTATATATTATCTATTATTATTTTTATTAATATTATTATGCTTATTTCTATTATTATTTATTATTACTTATTATTTTTTATTATCACAGTAATAGTAGGATGAGTATGTGAGATAGTAGAGTAGAAATAGTAGGAGTAGTATGAAATAGATGATATGAGTATTAGAAGGATGTAGTTATGATGTGATAGAGTATAGATATAGATGGATTTATATAGCGAGAGTATGTGAGCGTAGATTAGAGAGATAGTTATTTCAGAAATAGTAGATTATTCTATTGATGTTCTATTTGAATGAGGTAGATGATAAGTAGCAGTCATTAGTGTAGTAGTATACCAGGGGAAAGAGAGTGCAACGGAATAGTGCAGCGCAGTTAGGACTTGGACGGGGCGGCACAGCCTCATGAGTCCACTATATGGTAAGGAACACAGACTCGCCCGAGGATGCAAGCAACTGGGCCAACCGACAGTGGTGGATAGAGCGTACAGTAGACATACGGTCAACACAGAACCCGCTCACAGCGGTGGGCGTGCTAACACCATGATACGCCAAACACTCCAGCACTGAACTGTCCGCACAAAAAGCATCCATTTGAAAAGGGCCGGAAGGCCAAAATGATGCGTTACACGTCGACGAGAGCCAAAACCGATGCTGCGCAAGCCGAGGCGGTAAAAGGTGATGTTGCAGAGAAGCGAGTGGGCAATCGTTCGGGGGAAGCGCCGGCTAGGAGCAGCCGAGTAGTGGAAGCATCCAGAGGTAGAGTGTGAGTATTCCTTGTCATGTTCGACTCAGCAGAAATGTCTGACAAGTCTCGCTTATTCTGTCATATACCCTCTACCTTTACGTCCTTCCGTCTATGACTAAATAAGAGAGATAAGAAATATATAAAGGAGAGAGAGAGAGGATACTAGTACGAGATATAGAGCAGATAAAGATAGAAATAAAATATATCGATGTAGGAGATCAGAAATAGAGTATAGATTAAAAGATGAAGAGATTATATATGAATTGATTATAATAGAATAAAGAAAAGAATAATATATGAGAGAGATAGTAGTAAGAACTAAAGGAGATGAATGATATATCAGATAATAGACAGACGTATATATATAGACTAGATAGAAGGTAGAAAAAGAATGACGTGATTATGTTTGCAGCTTAATATAGAAAAATATAGTAGAATACTAGAGATATAAGACTCAATAAGTGCATGCTGCATGCTCGTGCTTACAGGAAGAATAACTATAAAACTTAAGATAAAATAAGATTAACATTAATACACTAAATTTATAACGCGAGTCACCCTTTAATGTCTATAGTTCACTGGGGTTTTTACACACGCTTAATTTACTTAAAAGTTCTAATGTTAGTTTTTCACAATGTGCTTTCACGAAGAGTTTTAACACTTTTTATGATTAAATTAGGCTGTTACATAATGACGGGTCTCTGCCCGGCAATGTTTTAGAAGGGTCTATAATTTGTAATTTCAGTCAGTTCAGAAAAAGGTCTGTACCCCTCGATTTCAATTCAAATTCATAAAAGGGTCGGTATCCCCAACCTAAAAAGTAATAACTTCTTTTAATTTTTTTTTTATTTGTATGCTACTTCATTTCTTATATTTTGCACATTATTGTCATTATTGGTACAAAGATAAAAAAAACTTGTAATCTAACCCCACACATAAATCAGCGCTTACCTCCAGATACTTTCCAGAGGTCTTTCGTTATATGTAGAGGTGAATAATAGGCTTGAGTAAGTGACAGCTAAAATAAATAAAGGAATAAAAAAGTAGTACTTACATAATTGCCATCTATTCTTAAACCATAAACTGCAGTAAAAAATATGACCTACTAAATGATAAATTTCCTTTGATATGATAAATATTATTGTCATTAGTTTTTGTTGTAATGTTGGAACTTAGAGATTCTGGAACTAGAAAGAAACAATATTTGGAGTAAAAAATTTTTTTACTACAATATATATCCCCCTACTGGGCTGTGAGATATATATATATATACGGTATATATATATATGTGTATATATATATATATATATATATATATATATATATAATATATATATATATATAATATATATATATATATATATATATATATATATATATATATATATAATATATATAATATATATATATATATCAAATGTTCGAATTTCATTTAATTTTTCATAAATTTTATTTTAAATAACACATTTAAGTTAATATATATGTAACTATATAAACAAATATTTCATTTTTGAAAAATTATTTAATTTAAATTTTGCCAAAGACAGTGTCACTCTTACGTGTTCGAACAAGCTATATATACTTATATATATGGGTAACAACAATATCCGATAACTTACGATTATCCGAGAAAAAAATAATCGATATCTGATACATTTCCTTAAACCGAAAATTACCAAAAAAAAAATCTTTTTTATGAGAAAATCTTGGTTTTAATAAATTTAAGAGGCTATAATTTTTCTTAAAGAGAGCAATGATTTTTTTTTTCATTATTCTTAATTATTATTTTTTTATTATTTTTTTAGGCATAACTTGGTCTCCCGACTCTCCCCTAATGCACTTTTGGGAATTTTTTTTTTTTTTTGTAAATCACGGCCCTATAGTCGGTCATAAGCAACAAAAAAAATAATTAATGTAATTCTAATAATAAAAAGTTTTATTAAAGCTTTGAAATAACGCTGAGTCAGCCTGACCGTGGAGGGTTGAAGCGGACCACCATTGAGGGTGAATCGCAGACCATCGTGTTTTTTTAAATTCGTCTTTTTACATAATTTTCATTTATATTTTTAAATTTTTACTTAATATAATAATTATTTATCATATTGAAATTCGTAATAAGTAATAAAAATGTCAATATGATAAATAAAATAAAATAAAAAGTAAGTGGATGGGTATAGTTCCTTTCACTCAAAAAAATTTTGACACTTTTTGGAATTCGTTTTTTTTTATTAAAATTTCATTATTTTTAAAAAATTTCACTTAATATAAGTAACTTTTTATTATATTTAAATTAATTATATATACGTAATAAAAATGTCAATAATAATACGTAAAATACGAAAAACAATGGTGGTCCGAGTCACCCCTCCATCAATTTTTACAGCAGGGTGAATCGGACCAAGTTAGGCCCCGTTTTTTTGCCACTAATACTGTTTGGATCAAAAATTTACTTGCCAGTTTAAAAGCTAACATACTCAAGTGTATCAACGAAAAAAATAAAAAATCATCCACAATTTTTCATTGTATAACGAAGTTAAAAAAAACTCACATTTTTCAAAAGTGAAATTCTATTGAAGGACATTTTGTACCCTAATTCCCAACATTTTTTAAAAATATAAAAACTTTCTAGAATTAAAGATGATCTAAATAAAACTTGTAGTACTACCGCGTGGCTATTAAATGAGCGAAATTTTTTTTTTATTTTTTTTTTTTTTTTTTTTTTTTAGAGTGGACCGAATCACCCCTCCTAAAGAGGCGGACCTGGTCACCCCGCCTGATGCTATATCCTGTGATTTTTATAAAAATCTAGGAAAAAAGTTACAGCCTCAAAGTTTAAAAATTTTCCCATAGGCTTTCTTATAAAAAAAGTTAGTGGGCCTGGTGCTTGTTTTAGGGCCATCTTAGCTCAGGTTGTGATAAGATTTGTTAAGTATACATAGATTTTCTCTGTGTATACTTAAAGGGTTGTTGAGTGCGATTGATTGCAACATTTAAGAAGGATTGGATAGGCATATATATGAATGGTTTGGTATTGTGACTAAGCCAAATTGGCAGGTTTTTAGTTACAGTAGTTATTAAGGTTAATCTGCATTTTGTGGCTATGACAAACTTATTAAAACTTGTAGTGTGGTTAGCATGTAATTTACTGATAGTTTTTTCTTTCAGTTGTAGGTATATTATTGACAAGCCCTAGGGTGCTTTGTGGATTTGCATGAGCATGGTTGGTGATTGGTTCTATTTGGTTGACTGTGACAGTCTTGATAGGCATTTGTGGTTTCTTACTGTCTCTGTATTTCCAGTATTCTAATGTTTCAGCATGATAAAACAATTTTGGTCTTTTAAACTCTTTATTCCAGTCATTTTTACTAAGCATGTCTTGAAATTTGGTAAAATCATCATTTAGGAAATCTAGGGTATTTTCCCTATTTACTTGCATTTTGGGCCCAGATATCATCATGTTAAATCTAATTATATTATGGTCATTAATCCCTAAATTCTCCTTAACTCTAACCTCATCCACCATACTTTCATTGTTAGTTAATATTAACTTTAACAGTGCTACTTGTCTTGTAAGTTTATAGACCACCAGGCTCAGAAAGTTGTCTAGTATACAATTTATAAATATTCAAGGAATCCCACTTAATGCTAGGAAAATTAAAATCTCTCATTATGGCTATATCTTTTTTATCCTGGCATGCTGTCTCAATTTCTTTCACCATTTCTACATCTAATTCTTGATTCTGGTCAGGAGATCTATAAAACACACCTATTCTGTACAATTTATTATTCAGATTCAACATTATGATGAGTTTTAATGGCAGTCATTAACACAGGTTGAATTTTGCCTTTAACATAAAGTGCCACACCATCACCCTTCTTTCCTTTCAGCTGGTATAGATAAAATTATTATCTGTCTATTTCATATTCCTGAAAGGGGTCTCCATAAAATGTAAGGTTTCTAAGTTTGGAGATGATACCAAAGTGGCTACCTCAATAAGAAATAATGATGGCTGTATAAAGATTGAAAATGATCTTGATAAACTTCTTGGGTAGACAGATAAGTGGTAACTATATGAATTTTAATAGTAAAAAGTGTAAGGTTCTTCTACCTAGGTTACCCAAATAAAAGTTTTAACTACAATATGAATGGGGATTGGCTTGTCTATGGACCAAGAAAATTTTAGATTTAGGTATGATTATAATCAGTAGGCCTAATCTATAAGTGGCTAATCAGCGTTTGGAAGCATGGAGTAAAGCTAATAAGATGCTAGGTATAATAAATTGTAATGTGGTTTTAGATGAGCAAAAAAGTTACAAATAAGTAAACTGCATAATAGCTATATTAGGGACAGTATTTGAGTAATGTGCACAAGTTTGGGGCCCTTATTTATGGAAAGACATAGATGTGCTGGAGAGAGTGCAACATAGAGCAACAAGGATGATTTCTGGGTTTGAGGGTAAGAGCTATGAGGAGAGGCTGAAGGAGTTAGAAATGTTTTCTGTGGAAAAGTGATTTCTCATAGGGGACATGATTCAAGTTTTCAAAATATTTTCATCTATTGATAATACAGAGACCAATAAATTCTTTATAGTAGACCATGGACAGGAGACCAGGGGGCACAATAAGAAATTTAAGATGAAGGCATGCCATCTTGATCTAAGAAAACCTTCATTCAATAATAGGGTTAGTAATTTTTAGAATGGTTTTATGCAGGAGGTTGTTGAGTGTGACTCACTTGCAACATTGAAGAAAGGATTGGATAGGTATATGGGTGGGGCATCATATAGTATTTTTTGACTAAGCCAAATTGCCAGGTTTTTAGTTAGTAGTTAGTAAACTGCATGTTGTAACAGTTATTAAGGTAAAACCACATGTTGTAACTAACTACCGGTATAACAAGCTTATTAAAGCTTGTAGTGTGGTTAGCATGTGCCATAGCTTATAGTGTGTGCTTTTGGTAGTAATGGCATTTATATTATATTGGCATTTGTTTAGGATATTGACAAGCCTGAGGGTGCGGTGTAGGTAGTGCATGGGCATGAGTTTAATAAATATTTAGCTTGACTGGGACAGTCTTGATAGGCCCATGTGACTTCTTACGGTCTCTTTATTTCTTATGTAAAATGCTTCAATAACCCATGATTCAGTAATGCAAATAATGTCTAGATTCTCCTTTATAGTATAACTAATGATCTCTTTTTTTTTAATTTCTAAGGCTATGAGCATTTTATATTCAAAATGCTGTTACTTGTGTTGCTGTCATCTTTATTTAAACCTATAGCAACACTAGCTATGTTTATCTCGCCACCATTACAGTTACAGTACCATTTCTATAATTATCCATTTCACGATTTAGCCCATAACCCCTGACTTTAGCTAGTTTTTTGGTAGGCAAGTCTCCAAACTGGCACCAAAAAGCCCAACACCTTTGCAACTCCAGTGAACTCTCTTCTGTATAGAGATTTGTCCAGAAATTCCATACCCTATTACACAAGTCTTAATATTTTCTGAAATGCGTAATTTCCTAACCCTTTCATTTACACCTAAAGTCCTGCTTTCCCATTCCTGATCTGCACCTAACCTAGGTAAAATCCCAGAAATCATGCACCTTCTTCCTCTAGCTTTCATCTGTAGCAACTTTATATAATCTGCTGTTAATTCTGACTTAAGTCCTATATCATTTGTACCCATATGCACTATCACATTTGAATCAGCATTTGTATACTCAATCACTCTATCCTATCCACATCATCACTCACTCTGACACCTGGAAAACATACTCATTCGTTTCTTTCTATCTGTATTTTGAAAAGTTCTAGTTACTTAGGCATTGTCTCATAGTCTCCAATTAGCAATGCCTCAGCCTTCCCTTTAGAAAACTCAACATTCAAAATATATTACTGGAATTGCTATCATCTTTATTTAAGCCTATATATATAGCTGGTCTTTGATAGAAGTATTAATTAAGTATAACTAAATTATCAGTTGTGACATTTTTCTTTCATTTTCAGGTAGTCTTACTAAAAAAATTTACATTAAATTTCACTTAATATCCTCGCTATTAAAATGGAAGGTGTGATTTCAGAAGAAGTGGCAAATGCCCAATATAGATTGTATGGGCTATGGGATGAAATTGGCTTATATGAAAATGAAAAAGAAGAAAAACTAAGAAAATTGACAGTTAATATAATGGTATGTATAATATTTAACTTTCTAGTGTTTAAATATACTGATATATAGGGTATATATATATATATATATATATATATTATTTATATATATATATATATATATATATATATATATATATATATATATATATATATATATATATATATATATATATATATATATATATATATATATATATATATATATATATATATAGTATATATATATATATATATATATATAATATTGAATAATTGATTGGTAACTTACCTCAAGATGATATCGATATGACGTGTTATCTCCTCTTTTATTCTTTTATTACGTTGATGGATGGTGATGAGATGAATCAATTCAATGAATGATGATGATGATCTTATAATTTCTTTTAATTCTTTATAATTGGTTTCCCTTCTATTTCCTCTTTATCCTTTTCTATTTCTTCTTGGTTGCGCAACCTATCTGACGAATTGTTTTTATACTTTGAAAGTATAATTTCTCTCTTCTTAATTTCAATCTTTTCTTCTTTATATTTCTCCTTTTATATTTCTTCAGGGTTGACTTCCTATTGTCTTTTTTATCACTTTGTACTTTGTATTAGTTATTTCAAAACAAAAAACAGTAAAGGCGTTATAGTTAAAGCCTGCGACTCTTACGTTAAAGTTTACTTTACATACTACTATTTCTTATGTTTATTACTATATTACTATAACATCTGCAACAATATAAGAATATATATATTAGTTTCATTATTATATGTTAAATGATCAACTACCCGCTACGACGGTACATATATTCTTTTCTATCTACAGACATAAAATATAAAATAGTTATCAAACTCATACTATTTTTTTCTATTTTCTTTTTTCTATTTTTCTTTTTTCTTCTTTTTCTTTGTATTCTTGTTTCTTCTGTTTCCATAGGTGTAATATGGCTTCATATTTTTAATACGTTGTTAACATATTTCTGTATATTTTCTTTTTTTACACCCTCTTTTGTCAAAATGTCTGCGATCTGTTCTTGTGATTTTATCCATTTGATTTCTTCTATTTCTTTTTCCTCGAGTATTTCCTTTAGATATGCCATTTCTATTCTTAGTCTTTTGTTTAATATTGCCGAAGTTGAGTGTAGTTCTCTTTCCAGGCTTTGACAATCTGTTTTCATCAATATTGGTAGTTTTTCTTCATTTAATTCTTCCCATAAAGCTTTCAGATATATTCCAGCATCGGCAGCCTCACCTAAACCCAATGCTTCCGCTTCTAGAGTGGATCTCGCCACTCTCTTTGCCACCTTTGATTTCCAATATAAGGGACTTCTGTTGCTAATTCATCTACTATACTTATTATCAGGGCTGCGGAGCCGGCAAATTTTTTTCCGACTCCGGCTCCATCATTTTAAAATTACCCGGCTCCGCCTCCAGCATTTTAAAATTACCCGGCTCCGACTCCGGCCTCTGCCTCCAGCATTTTGAAAATGCTTCGGCTCCAACTCCGGCTCCGGCATTTTTAAGATGTTCGGCTCCGCGCTCCGGTCCGACCTTCTAGTTATATTTCCTTTCCATTTACAAATATTGAAGTCATTAATTCTCTGTTACAAAAATTTTTATGGGTATAATGAAATTGAATGTTTGTTAACATCTTTATTAATTTGGAATTAAAAACTTAGAAAATATTTTTAAAAGTAAATAAGAATTTTAAGAAATAACAGAAAAAGAATATTCACTTTCTTCCTAAATTTTTAATTACAATTCTCTTCGAAACGATGAACTTGCCTGAAATTTACGTATTAATAATTTTACTTTAAAAAATTTTTATTTTTTTTTAAAAAACGGAAATAATTATATTTTAAGTTTCACTTAAAGTTTAATAAAATATTTTCTCTTTGAACTATGAGCTGCCTGAACGTATTTTAATTTAATTTTAAAAAACATTTTTTATTTAAAAAAAAAAATATTATAATTTACTTTCTTCCTAAATTTTAAAATAATTTCTTTTTGAACTGCCTTAGCATATGCACCATAAAATTTATCCAAAAAAAATTTTCTTTAAAATAAAACTTCGTTCAATTAAAATTCCTCTCAGCGATCTCCTAAGATCCAATTTTATTAGTTTTTAAAGCAGGAAATAAGCTCTCAATATTCACTTTGACTAGGAGAGAAGCTGTAATTGTGTAAGCCCCATCTTGCAAAATTTTAGGATAGTTAAGGAAAATCCTCTTTAAGTTAACTGTTAATTTTGATTTCCGGTTGATTTTTATTATCTTCTAATGCCTTGTGGAATTCTAAATTGTATATTTCTAGAGGATTTTTTTAGGTTAAAGGTCTTTACTGGAAGATTGTCTTTTTTCAGTCGCTTTTCTGCATGCTCCAAATTTTCCCATTATCTGTCTTCATCTGACAAGATACCACAAAGGAGGATTCCTGAAACTGCTGAACTATCTGACTCCGACCCAGATTTCTCGATAGTATTATTCATTTTAAGTCCTAGTTCACAAAGAACATTCCTAGCTTTTAATATCAGATCTTCGGTTCTGAAGAAGACACTGAACTGTGGACCAACAAAAGATGGCCGACAAAAATATTGTTTTCAGCTAACAATTCTTTCCCTTCTTTCTTATTTAATTATGTAATTTGATTAAAATCCATTTTCTATAAAAAAAAAAAAAAAAAAAAAATTCTGCAGTCAAGACTTCTGATTTAAATATTTTTTGAGTGTTTCGATTTGTTCCACTAACTATCGGTGAGAGAAAGTTTCAGGAGTATCGGCAAGCATCATACTAATATGGTCTTTTAGTTGCAAAGGCCTTCAAGCAATAAGACATGTACTTCTCCATCTGTGAGTGGCGGTGTGAGTCGTGAGAGGATTGAAACTTTTCCGTTTAACGCTTTAGACCTTCATTTAATATTGGGATTCGTGTTGCTTTTGCTGTTTGTTTCGCCTTGCTTATAAGATTAAGTGCATGAGTATTGCGGAGACAATTCACGCGCTTGCTAACATAAAGTTATGAACTCTACACTTCATGTGTGGAAAGCGTTATGTTCAGTCGGAACATAGTTTTATCACGGTTTTATCAAGTTCTGCTGAAAAACACTATTTTCTTTCTCGTTTTGGGACATTCAAATAAAATCAATATCACATTTACCAGCTTCCTGTTCCTCTTCTCATTGTCCTTATTTAATTTTTCAATCGTACTGATCATGTTGATGCCGCTATCAGTAAACTAAGCTAGGATACTTGCCTTTATTATTTGATTTCTTTTTAAAACGTCAATTAACAAGTTCTCGGATATATTAGCTGAAAAAGTGTTGCGATTTGGTATCTCTACTGCTAACGTATTATTAATATTGTTTTTTCTACGCCCACATATCTAATATTAATAGCAAAATAATGAGCTTGCCCTTGTTTTTTTAGCAAGCATTCCATTTTAAATGCAAGAAGCGTTCCTTTAAGCAATTTTAAGTTTATTTTTTTTGCCTTAACCGCTTCTTCTATAACTGTTTTCAAATATTTTTCCAAAAAAATCATACTTCCAGTTTCGAAGTCATGTCTCTACATAGTGCCTTTAAATCCTGCTCTTGCAAAAAATCCTAATGAAATTTTCATTTGACATGGACAGAACAAGTTTTTAACAAATGAAAGAAGTATCCACTTAGTGTGAGTTTTCAAAATAAAGGTTCATCCTGAACAGCTTTTTCTTCACCTTTCTTTTTAACCAATTCCAGCAATGTTGGATGCAGAGCGTTTTTTAAATGTCGCATTAATTTAAAGGATCCAGTAGAAGTATTGTGGCCTCCATGAGTAACTGGTGGTTTGGTAAACTCTTTAAATCATGATCGAACTGACTGTTTCCCATTAACTGTGCTAACTATTTCATAATTGACAAATGTAAGTACTTTTATCTCCAGAGAGAATAAAATATTCAAGTACATGACGTGTTTTCGATTTTGGTTTAGTGACATTGATCTTTTCTAAAGATAAATAAAACTTAAATTAATTAAAGTTACCTATTAGACCAGTATAGAACCTTTTTAGTTTTGAACAATAAATAAACATAGAACACTTGGCATAAAGAGAATACTATATATATATATATATATTTATATAATAATATATATATATATATATATATATATATATATAGGAATATTATATATAATATATAGTAATATCATATATAAATATATATACTATATATATATATATAGATATATAGTATATATATATATATATATATATATATATATATATATATATATATATATTATATATAAATATATAATATAATATATATATATATATATATATTTATATATATATATAATATATATATATATAGTATATATATCCGCTTAATCAGGAAAAAAACACTTTTAACTCAATGTCCCAAACTATAGAACTATCTAAGGATTGGAGTGATCTTTCTCAATGATATTAATGATATATATATATATATATAATATATATATATATATATATATATATATAATATATATATATATATATATAACCTATAGTAATAAAATAAATTAATTACTAATTTTGTACGTGCCGACCCGGAATAGTCTTTTTTTTGCGGCTCCGGCTCCAAGGTCCCTGCGAAATTCGCCTCCGGCTCCAGGCCACCCCAAAGATTTCGCCTCCGACCTCCGGCTCCGGCTCACCCAAAACTCTTGCGGCTCCACGTCTCCGGCTCAGCAGCTCTGCTTATTATGTACCCAATTTGAGATTGTCCATTCCCCACGTTATTAAAAGAGGCATCTGAGAAGACTTCCATTTTTGTTCTTCCCTTCGGCCTATGCGGCCGGACCTTAGTCGCTTAGCGCCTATGCGCTATATTTTTGGTCACATCAATGCGCCTAGCGCCTTTGCGCCTACGACTTTTTGCCGGCTGTGGATGTTCGCTAAATTTATTTTGCAAAGTAAACTTTAGTGCGATAATTAAAAAATTGCTTTTATAAGGAAGAAAAACACATTAATTTTTGTAATTAAAACACCGTAAACTAACATCTACACGTCCTTTTCCTCCTCCATGTCCTTGTGATCCATGTTTCCCCCAGGAGGTCAGCTCGAGCGCTGCAGAAGTTGAAAATCTTCAGAGCCATAGTTGCCAATTTTTTTGTAGTTTAAGAACTACTGAACCAGTTATATATATAATATATATATATATATCTATATATATCATATATATATATAGTAAGTGTGAGTGAGTATATATATATATATATTTATATATATATATACTTAGTATATATATATATATATATATAATAATATATATATATGTTTTACACTGGTTTTAGATGATACAAGTTTGCCAAGCTTCTAAGTTCTAACTTTTAAGGGTAAAAAAAATGCTTTGTTCCTGTTCATAGGCACGGCTATAGGCGCACAGAATTGGCCTGTGCGCCTTGCTTTAGTCCGCCTTTTTAACGCTTGCCGCCTCGATGCACCACTTATGCGTCCTAGGCAATTGATAGTGCGCCATAGGCGCATAGGCGCAACTTGGTGGCGCAACGCCCAGCTCTGTAAAAGAGGCATCTGAAAATATTTCCATTTTTGTTCTTTCCTTTTAAGGGTGAGGAATGATTATCTGGTTTTTCCTTTTCTTTTTACTTGTTCTATAATTTTATTACTTTTTCATAATCTTCTGTGTTTGCCTTTTTTACAAAAATTTACTTCTTTCACTTACATTGTAAGATATTTCTGGTCTGGTTTGTTGAGCTATCCAGTTTAATTGTCCAACCATTGATCTGTATTCTGTTTGTTCTTCTTTATTTAATATCCTCTCTTCCTTAAATCTTTTTTTATCTGGTACTTTCATATTTCTTACATAGGAATTCTGCTCCAGGATAATTTCCTCATTTCATTGATCCACGTTCAAACCAATGTAACAAAATTTCCTTTCACTCTCTTTTCCTATTTCCAATTTCCTTTTTAGTTCTCGAATTATCTTTTCTTCAAACTCAGTATTTCCTCCATAGCAAATATCGTCCACATGTATGCACATGAGGCCGATGATTCGGCTGTTTTTCCTCCAATACACTATAGTTGGTTCCAACTTACTTTTTGTTCCTCCAAGTGATTTTATGATGTCCATGATACTTTCGTACCATATTCTTGCTGCGTCTTTTAAACTGTACACAGTTTTCTTCAACTTCCAGAGGTAGTTTGTTTTTGCCTCTCTTGGAGGTTTTAAATACACATTTCTCTCTATGGGTTTACCTTGTAGATAAGCTGTTTTAATATCTAATGTTTTGCATTTCCATCCATTTTTCTGAATTACAGCAAGACACATTTTTAATGATTCATTGGCACATGTAGGTGAATCAGTTGTTAAATCTCCTTGTTCCTCAAAACCTCGAGCAACAAGTCGTGCTTTGCATTTTCTTCTTCCGTTTTCTGATTTTTCTGTAATGATCCATCTAGTCGTAATTGCTTTTTGATTCCTTTCTTGTACAGCCTCGTACACTCCTTTCTTTTTCCAGCTACTAAGTTCATCCATTTTTGCTCTATGTATCTCTTCATTTTCGAAATCTCCTAACCATATTTCATCACCATCCAAATGTTTTATATCTTGGAAATTTCTCAAATCTATCCATTTCTCATTTCCATGATCTAAATCTATTATGTTGTAGCTATCTGACCATTTTTGGCTAAGTTGCTTTTTCCAGCTTCTCTTTGTTATTCTTATTCTTGTTTTTTCCTTTTGTTCTTTTTTCATCTTTCTCATAAGATTCACCCAATCTCACCTTCGGTGTTTCTTGTTCTTCCTCTCCTTGTGTTCTTCATCTTCTTCTTCTTTCTGATTCCGTTTCGCTTAGGTCTCTTGCTCTTCTTGTATAACCACCCTTACTTCATCGTCCTCCTCCTCACTTCTTCCGTCTCTGAACCATAAGTGTCTGATTCAG
>JABUQX010012665.1:0-22500 GCA_015478945.1 Trachelipus rathkii | reverse complement strand
GCGGAAACTCAACAGCATGCAAATATTTTGATCGAAAGCTAAAACACTTTTCCAAAATTTTTCTTTTTATATTTGTTCAATTTTCTAGTTATTCTTAATTTAAAAAAATAAAATAATTACGAAGATTTATGATTTTTATCTGATATTTAGTTCTGGTTTGTCACACTGGCTATTTAAAGGCAGATTTTCACAAATTTAAGCATTATGGAAAGAAATGTATCATTCTATATACAATAATTAAGTGTAGAAAATACATAAAACTAAAATATCGATAAATGCAGAAAATAATGCCATTATAATAAATATGAATAGGAAAATAGACTAGTTTTGAATCAGTTTCGTATTTCGTGCTTAGTGTCCAAGTAGATGTGCGAGGGTTTGCACATCTTATCGCTTTCCGCAATTTTTATGTGTTTATTAGCTTTTTTTTAAATGATTAAGTGTAAGTCATCTTATGATAGTGACCGCAAATAAAAAGGTGAAGGCAAAAAAGTTTGTTCAGAAGAACAGGAGGGAAGAGTTTATCTTCGAGTCAAGAATCCTTAAGATTATTCACTATATATTAGATTTGCAATTAAACTTTTTATTTCAATTTCATGAATTATATATTTATATATATATATATATATATAATATATATATAGATATATATATATATATATATATAATATATATATATTACTATATATATAATATAATATATATATATATATATATAGTATATTATTAGATATATATATAGTATATAGATATATATATATATGATAATATATTATATAATATATTATATAGTATATATATATATATATTATATATATATAATATACTTATATATATATATATATAATATATTATATATATATATCTATATATATGATATATATATATATATAAATATATTATTTATTTATATTTAATAATAAATATATATATACTATATATAGTATATAATAAATATATATAATATATATATATATATATATAGTATATATATATTATATATTATATATACTATATATATATTATATCTAGTATATATATATATATAATAGATATATATAATTATATATATATATTATATATATATATATTTATATATATATATATATATATATTATATATATATATATCATATGGTGACTTGGTATATTATATATATAATTATAATGATATTATTTATAACTCGCGATGCTCAACATATTTTCGTCGTGCATTCGCCCCTCGGATATAGTATATACTATATATATATATATTATAGTATATATATATAACTATATTATATTATATATTATATATATATATATATAGAGAGAGAGAGAGAGAGAGAGAGAGAGAGAGAGAGAGAGAGAGAATAAGGATAAAAAAATATTAGGCCTTACTAAAATTATTATTAATTCAAATCTTTTACCGCTAGTAAATTATATATTAGCCAACTAACGAAAAGTAGTAGACATGTATTGTGATCATTTTCCCTCTTTGGAACCATTTCATCATAATAGTTTTTCCCATTAAATGCAATCTTTCTCACTTTAAGGGCAGGGTTTGAGAGTGCATGCGACGAAATATTTCTTCATTTAAATTAAGCTTTAAAATTTCGTTCGTTATCTTTTTAATTACTGTTATTTATTTAAGTTTTAAATAAAAAATAAAATAAAATAAAATAGAAGTACTTCCTGATAATAACATAAATGTATTTCAAATCATTCTTATCGCAAATAAATATAAAAATCTCTAAAATCCCATCAACAAGAAGTCATTATTGGCCATAAATTTTTTAATTTTATTATAAGTTAGCTTTTTTCTCGCTAAATTATAGCTTTTTCGCCAGATCATTAACATAATTCCTATAAACATTTACATATTATACGCCTTAAAGATAAGAAAATAAAGCAAACTATTTTGGGCCAATGTTTTTGCTACTTTAAAAAAACAAATATGCAAACTATACATACGCTTAATGGATCACCAAAATGCAATACTCAAGTCAATTCAAGTACAAAATTATCATTAAAATGAGTAGAGGAGGCTTAGTCACAGATAACTGTGTTTGTTTTAACTCTTATAATTACTTTTAACACTTTTTAAAAAAATTTCTGGGAGTTGGGAGGGAGTGTCTGAGATGGGAGTAAAGAGATTTTGTGGGGGAAGAACTCGAATTCTTTAGCAGCTAGGAAGCAATTAAAACGACATAACATTAGTTTTATGATTATTTTATTGCTGTCTGTGTCGAGAAAATTTTTTTGTATCTATTATTATTTGTATTTTTTTGCCCTATTTCAAAGTGTGATTTAGAATTAATGCTTTATCAAGTACAAATGGTAATAATAACATCAAAAAAATAAAAATAAAAAGGAAATAATAATAATAATAATAATGATGAATAAATAAATACACCTTTAACTTCTCCAAAGGTTTATACTACACTATTGACTGCCATTTAAAAGCATAAGTTCTTAATAATTATATATAATACTAGTGACTTAGCAAAGCTTCATTATAATATTAATAATTATAATAGTAATTAAATTTTCCCAAATATTACAAATTAACTACATTAAAGGCACCACTATATCTCGGCAACTACCTAAACAGTCTGATCAGAGTACAAGTTAAGGTCGAGTATTTGTACCTATTCACTATTCTATCAAGTAATAGAGTGTGATGATGAGCTGTTTAACCGCACCAGTGAGTCAACGACCGGCGCCTAAAGGGCACTGAGTGTTAGCGCCTATGTATGGTTCGAAAGACGATGGGAACAGAAGCGAAGTGCACGAAGGTGCAGTATGGAAGGCGATAGTACTGCAGAAAACCACCTCGACAACCAAAGGATCCAAAGAGCCCGGTGTCGACGGGGGTTCCGGAGGAGCCATCCGGCAGGGGTGAGACGAATTAGTCCCAGTAGGTCTCGACCTAGAGCGCGGAGAGACCCCGGACTCCTGACATATCTTGGAGTGTACTAACCCTGGGATGTGCTTGTGTATTTTATACCTCTTCATATATATATAAATACAATCAAATCACCGACAATATGGCTTGTTTTGGGGACATTTATCGCAATGCAAATTCTATGTCGTACTCTAAGAGATGTGTGCTCAAAAAAAAAATACCATTGTGACATTAATTTACCATATTGAGCGTTATAAATATATACTTATTATATTATACCCATGTTATTATATATATAGTATATTATTTATATCATAGTTTATTATATACTTATTACTTATGACTTATATAAGTAACTGCATTATACATAACTACAAGTATGTATAGTATTTAGTGTGTATGGTGTGTTTAATGATACTGGCTTTGTACGTTTTATATATGTATCTTATCAAATAGTAGTAGGTGTATTATTCTTATTATGTGGAGTGATGCGTGACTAGCGATTGGATAGAAAGAGCTGAACAAACTTCTGACGTCACTATTTCAAAACGTGACCACTCATGTGAAGAGATCTAGCACGTTTGCTACCTATAACGAACCGACGCTCTCACAGTGAGTGAGTCGACATAACGACACGGAAGTCTCCTATGAGAGAGTATGAAGTATCAAATCATTAGAATACTCGCCTTGGTGATCCTTTTAATGAGAATCATCAAACCTAGGGCATGCAACGAAAAAATATCTATCTAAATGCCGATATTTGGAAAGCTTTGAGATTAAATCAAATAACAACAAATTACCATCTATATAACTATAAAAAAATCACATATGGTTAACAATATGTTAACCTCAAAAAAAAGTCATTTTGATGTTGATCTTTAAATTTTCCGCTCTCATTGGACTATGATATAGCTGTAGTTCATCTGACCCTATTGCATGAAAGCTTTCTTTTTAAGCTCGTACAAAAAAATATAAGTGAGTTATTTAAATTATTATATTTAAAAATTAATTTAACTTAGATTTGGCAATAACAAAATTATAGCACACGTATTTATTCGAGTACATTATCATCAAATTAACTACTATGACTCAATATTTCTGAAAATATAGAGAAACACTAAGGAAGCGCTCACATGAATTAGGTGGCATGCCTAAGTAAAGGCTTTTGTTTACATAAATATCTATGCAATTAAAAAAAATATATGTTATAATTTTACCCTTCGCTTATTATGACTACAGTGATAATGAGCCACATTTTGCATGGACAAGTATTTTCACTGATTTTTGCTACTTTTGAACATTACTTTAATATATGTAATTAGATTTTATAGTTTATGTCTCACAACTTGTGCTATCTGTCGCTACAAATTCAGTACGAGTCTATTATTAGATTCGAGTTAGGCCATTTACTGTGAAATACACAATTGTGTTATCATATTAATTTAACACACACCCACCACCACACCACCCCAACACCCACACACCACACCAACCTCCATGACATCAAAATGTCTATATGTTTACGAGGAGATCTTGTAATTTCCCTTGTCTCAACCGTGTTGTTTATCAATACCATACTCCTCTATTCCTCTTAATCGCCACTCACTCACATCCTGCACGATTTAACCTAATAAGTTAGCTAGTATTAATTTTAATTAAAGCGACACAAGGACTGATTATTGCTTAAAAACCATAGAACTTCCTCTAAGGACGAAAAAACGTTCTAATAACACAACAACCTCAACAGGTTAAGAACTTAGTGTAGTTACATTCAAATTTAGTAATACAACCTTATCTATATAACTACAACTATAGTTCAATATATTAGTACTTACACTCAATATCATAGACACCTTATATATAGAGCGGAGGGCGACCATACTTATATAAATATCTATAGAATATAACATTATTAACTAATATAATATCAATATATATAGGTTAGTATAACAATATCTACGTAGAATACTACCGCAATACTTATACCACTAATTATATTAATATACCCTAACCTTAAAACATACACTATACTATACTATAGCTTACACCACATACTGACATCAAAGTATACTAATACTACATACACCTATATAGAACATAACATACAACTAACAAACAAACATACAACTACGATAATAACATCAATAACCCAGCAAGATTATCTATATATAAATAATATAATATATAATAATATTCAGTAATATAGGTACTTCTCATATATTTCTGGAACAAACTTCATTGCTATCTGCATTGTATACGAGGTAAATTACCTTATTAATTATATAGCTAACAAATTATTTTTTACTAATACAAACCTAAAAGTTGTTACTAATTAACTCAAGAGTACTTATCAATATTACCCTAACAGAATCTAAGTGAAAAAGTTACTTATGCCATAAATTTTAGAGTTAATCTAAGGCTATCAATATTTATTCCAAAAATAAAGAGAATCAAAATTTATTCATATTTATAGATTAAACGCTATATTGCTAAGTTAAGAACACATGTACTTGTATATTAATTTGTTCATAATTTTGTAGTTACCTCATTGCTAATAGATTTATATATTGATAAATTATATAATTTAATAAACTATTAATCATATATATATATAATATAATATATAATTATAATAATTTATAATATATAATATAATATAAGGCGTATATGTTCTGAACCCAGTATTCAATTATTTAGAAAACCTTTGATTTTAATATTAAATCACTTAAAATCGACTCGAACTATAATATAGATTATGAGTGAGTGAATATAATCACTATATATATACAGTTATAGTAATAATAAATATATATAATCATATGACGTAGCGCAGGATTTCATTTAGGGGGGAGGCAAATTTTTGAATAATATAATATATATATATTATAATATATATATATATATAATATTAAATATATATATTATATAGATAAGAGTTAATATAATTATTGAGATATAAGTAATATATAAGTATATTATATAAAAATAAAAGACGAAGATAAATATAATATTTTTTAATATATATATTATTATATATAAATATATCACTATACTATTAAATATTTATATATACATAATATTTTCATAAATATAAATTATTATATAACATATATTATAGTATTGTATAAGTTTACAATTCCATTCTCAAAAATATTTTATTACAATATTTTACTAATTTTCCCTAGCAATAGTTTTTTAATGATGTTGTCTGACAGCATAAAATCAAAACTGCCTTTCAATCGGGTACGCCTTACCCGTGATTGATTTAACGCTTGGCAGCCGCCAAAGCATATGACATACTGAATGTTCAACCGCGAGAGAATTATATTGGTTGAAAGAAAATCCTATGCATATCTACTAAAAGATCTATGCGAAGAGCTAGGATGAACTTATTTAAGCAAACTGAAAACCCAAACACATTAAAACTTTAGAAAAAATACATTCATTATTTATCCCCATTACTTAGATTTGTGATAAATGCTATTCTATCGATGAACATGTTTTTAACTTTTCTACTACTAAACCCTTAAGAACTTCGTCTGAAACGTCGTTCATAAGGTTCATAATTTTTATCTTCACCACAGATTTAGGGAGGGCAAGTGCCCCCCTGCACCACCCCGTTGAACTAACACGCACGCATAATAGATTTCCGTAAATTATATTATTAGCCTATTTAGCTATGTATATGAGTGTCGAATATATATACACATACACTATATATATACTATTATATTTTATATATATATTACCAGTACATATTTTAGAATTATTATTAATATATATAATATTATAATTATTACATATTATATTATCATTAAATTAAATTTTTATCTAGGTAGCCTCAGAGAAATAATAATATATTATATATTTATCATATTATAATATATTACATATATAAGTATAAATATATAGGAACACCTATTCTATCGGTGCAAATAGTATGACTATGAAAAATTATAGTTTTCCTTTTCACTTAAACTTTATTTTATATTATTTCTTCTTATTTATTTCATGCATTAATTGAAAGATATTTCGTATCAGATTTTTGTTATTTTTTTATTTAGTGATTAAATTTATTTACAGAGAGTTTTAATATGCGTCGAGCGCGAGGGCGTCGAGCGCGCGCTTCTGCCTCCGCTCGTACTCGATGCCGCGCCCCGCAGAGAATAATAACACCAGAATAAAATGACATGGGTAATTTTTGAAGGCAATTTGCCAACCGTTAAACAACTTTACAATTATGGCTTTTCGCGCCATATATTCGTAAATTTTGAGCTCATAGGAATACACAGTTCAATATATACAAAATATTTTAGTGAGAACATTATTATTATTACTAATTCGAAAATTGTTTAGCACGTTTCGGATGACTTTTGGTCAGTGAGGTGAAATTCCAAGGTTGCTTGGAGGATTCACACACTGAACACCCAGTCCATCTTGCTATATGTACTGTAAAAGTTTTAGTGATAATAGAGAGAATAAGAAATCAAATTAGTTAGCGAAAACAGTTCAAAATCTCTAACACTAATCGCCCACATTACCTTAAAAAAGTTCATCACACATCTTATACTATGTTATAAGTTTCCACCGTTTATATCAACTTCACTCACAAGAGCTAATTTTTGCACTGGCATAGATATATAGTGACACTTTTATCAACACTTTAGAGGGTACACTTTGTATTTTACACATCATCAACGCTTCATCATTTCATACTTATAATATATAAATATAGGTCCGTTTTAATTTATGAATGTTTCATTCAATTGAGCTCGATTCGATTCTTATTTATGTACACATATTATTTCCAGGATAATCTCATTACCGAGTGAGTAGGGTTGCCTATGAAATATGATGACGTTCTAGTCGTTTCCTACCATTACCTCGTTTTTTAACTAACACAAATGTTGACATCTTGCACAATATCTATTTCCGCGCACATATATTTTGGGTACTTGCAGATTCTTGTCTCCAATATCTCCACATCCTTAATAAATCTGCGGAGAAAGTATGCACTCCTAAGAATTAATTTTTAGTTTCAGCCGTGATAAGATTGTTCATGTGACAAGGGAAGTGTCACTACACACTCCGAGCCTGACTCTGATAATTGCTCCAGGCAGTTGGACCTTTGTGTGGACCCAAATCATTTAAAGATGGCAGGAGCGTGATATCTTCTGAATTCATGTGGCGATGTACGTTTACAACAATAGCACAATGGGAGGAGGAGTCTAAGCCAATTTAGATTACTTCACATATTCCTAAAACTCTCATCGACAGCATTTCTTCTGCATAACAATCTCAAAAACATGTCTAAGGAGAGTTTTGCCTCGTTTGATGGGCGCATTGCCTTTTTGGGGTATAAGGCGAGGTTAATATGGCATTCCTATCTCTTGAATATAATCTGCTACGTGAATCGGCGTTCATCTATACAAGCTAACGTGAGAAGGTTTCCACCACTCCAGCATATTGGGTGTTACGTAATAATTCTCTAGCAATTTACCTCCATATGGAATAGCAGCGGGTTTCTATGTTTTTTTCAAAGGGAAAGCAAGAGATAACGGGAGAACCTATCAGAATCAATGTTAAAAGGTATTTATAGCTTTTGCATTGAGGCATTTAAGCAATGTTATATTTAAATTCACAGGCCGACAATGAAAAAAGATTCATTATGGTGGGCTATTTGCGAAAAATTTAGATTCTCTGACATGCATCACAACTTTGTCACAAAATTGGCTTTACATACTTGGCATATTTTTTCCAACAAAGAAGCTTTCTAAAGGGATCCAGCACGTTTTCTGTAACAATCCAAAATGCCCTTAAAAGAGTGTAGAATAAGAAATAGAACAAGATATGTAAGGATAGGACGGAATTCGTCGGAAGCAAACGACACATGGCTAGACAAAGAATGACGAATAGATTACCATCAACTGACCTAGTTAGGAGCACCAAATTCATTGACTCCACATAAATAATCTCCCACACAGCGTACATTAATTTCATAGTTTTTCCTGGTCTGATTTTTACAATTGTTTCTTACCCTGCGGCTTCAGCAACTTGTGCTTGCTTGCTACCTGTAGTCAACTACACTGAAACATTAAATTAGCGTAATATTCGTGTAACATTAATTGAACATAACGATGCCAGAGCATAACCGTCATCCTTTGTTGAAGAATTCTGCTGGGTAGAAAATCTGTGACACCAAGACTTCATCACAGGATACTTCTGAAATGACTTTTGCTTCAGGTATCTGATCTCAATTTGAAGAAGGAGTGCGTTCTTGCTGAATTATTTACTTTCTACATGTTCCGCAGAAAGTGAAAGTAGTGTCAAATTTTGATGGCCATTTATTGGTTCACTCTCTGAGCACTTGTCTACTTCAGGAAATCTGCAAGCGAGATATTTGCGTGTCGGAATTAATATGGATGTACAAGTCAAATGCCATACTGTCACACTACAGAGAATGTTAGGTTATCGCTGCTCCACCTTGCTAAGCGAAGTATGATTGCACAATCCATCTTTTTAAGTAGATTGTGGCACATAAGATTGTCGTATCACACACACTCACCTTCCTTTCTTCTTACGAGTGGTGGCGTAAATTTCTTAATGTTTTAACATAATCTTTGAGTCTTAGGAAGAAATTCGCCTCAACCAATATTCGTATGAGGATAACAGCAAAAAAAGTTTAGAGATTTTTCTATTTTCTGATAGAAAACTACCGACACCTAGCATCAGTGAAAACAGATATTTTGAGCATTATTAGAAGCGACACTAAACCCAAAACCTATGATAATTTTGTAGATGCGCCAATGTAGTGGCCATGATATTAAAGCTCTTCTCCTCAGAGGTATTTCATTTACCCTGTACGTTGAGAGTATGATGCACCTTGTAGAAACGAAAGAAGAGCCAGCAACATAATCTTCTAAGAAAGAGTACCACTAGGAGAGAGCCACAACGAAGAATCTATACAGGCCTGAGTGCAAAGATAACGTAAAAATCTTTGAGGTAGTCCGTGGTCGAATATATCCAATGCTACATTCGAGAGTATGAGTGGATTTCGCACTCCTCTATTATGACTCATGGAGCCTTCGGTATCTACATCAAGCCTAATATTAATGTAATCCGAAAAATCTTCCAAATTTGGCAACTTTATCGAGTCGACTAAATCATAAATAAAGATTTTAGAGCACACACATTCTAATGTTGCGATGTGTGTGCGAGCGATGTAGGTAGTGAGTGCGATGAGGATAGTCAGTCAAACTTATAAATAAAAACTGACTGGAGATTTTAGAAAGAATTAAAAAGATATTGTATTATTATAATGGAATGGAATATAGTACTATTATATGAGAAACTGCAAAAATAAGAGAGAAGTTATTTATAGTTAAGAACTTTCGATAATCAGGGTGGACTTTAAGGTTATAAAATGCCATCCCTTTTTTAAGTAAAACAGGAAATACTTTACACCCATGAATTAAGTTCTTTATTCTATTTACACACACTGAAATTGTCTAAATATAGCTCGTTTTCAGGTAATACTGAAATCGCACTATTCGCGACCTCCCCATCTAGAGGATTTAGCACTTGAAGTACCGAAATCACGAAATACCCGAAGGTGTGCACGTAGCGGCACACAAATATACCCAGCATTTACTTAACCTGCCTTCATCTTCTCTTTGGTCCTTTCTCTTTCTCCTTTTTTAGATCTATCTATCTAATTTTTATATTGTCTTCTCGAGGCCAAAATATTACTTTAAAATTTGTGATGGAATTAATTCATTTAAGAATTTCTTCAGGGGGGAGAGAGGGAATTTGCTCGAAACTAATCCCCGTAATTAATTAAAAATCACCGCTTTCCATTATTAAGTACACATTATACTTTTGACATACTTTATTTTTCATTTCCATCTTTTATTACTATCTCGATAGGATGTCTATTTGTCTTTTGAGAGGTAACCACCCATGGAATCACGTATTATGAAAAGTAATTAATGCTCACATTAGCTACATTGTTTTCTAAATTTTAATATAAATCATCATAATCATAATTTTTATATTCACCTAATACAAGAGTTTTATTTGAAGCCATGCTCAAATTAATTTAATCATATGAAGAAGTTGAAAATTAAGATAATGTAACTGGGGTATATAGTCCGGGAGCACAATAATAAAAACCCTTGAATGAGCTTCACAAGAAAGACTTTAATTGTGGCATCAATTATAATATTAGTGCTAAATAGCATAAGAGTTAAATCACACTTGTAGTAAAAACAAATCACCCTAATATACTATCAATTACACCAATTAAAGAAGACAGTCATAGTCCCGCTTCAGCAGGAAAATTTAATTTTTAGTATTTACATTAACTATTTGCATATAATCAATACTGACTTCCATTAGACAGCGCTAAAGAAGTCAAATATATCTTCCTGTTTTCTGCAGAAGCCTTACAAATAGAAATGAGAGCGTCGCCGTATCAACAGAAATATTGCTTTGAATTAGAGATACATAATTATTACCACGAAGAGGAGACAATTAAGTGCAGAATTTTACATTCACGGCATTCACACATTTACACACTTTGGAACACTGACCCATTAGCAAGAATCCGCATTCTTTTCAACCACCGCAATTGTCAGTATTATTGCTTGGATAACAAAGAGTTCCTCCTCAAGAAACTGACTTTAAACTACCTTGAACATGTCCAGGTATTTCCTTACTCTCTTATAAATACACTATGTGATCGGAGAAAATCAAATTTTCCTATACAAGATTCATTTTTATGACTGACAAACTGAGAAAGTCTTCTCTCGCAAAACAGCTGGTTTGCTATCTGTCCGATTTTAAATATTGCTTGTTTAGATAGATACTTAGAGCTGAAATTACACTCTTTAAATCTTATCTTAACATTATCTCACCTAACTCAGTTTTAAATTATTATTCGCATCGCTCACCTTTCCTCCCTAAGACATTCTATATTGTTAAAACTACTTTCGTACTTACAAATTTTCCGAGTTACCACTGACGCATTTCTTTGTACAGGCGTTAACTCACCCCTATACTTAGTTCCTGCGAAGGTAGGAAAGTAGGTCCAGCATTGTTTTTTTCATGTACACAATATCTCTATCCTGAATGACATTTGAGCAAGTGCCTCCTTGCACCATGGAAGCCCTTTTCATTCTGACATTGAAAAGTGTAAGAAGCCATAAGGGTCCTATCCCTTACTTAATATTTTCCTTGAAGGTGAAACGACGCACATTAGAACGACTAGTCCTCTGTCCTCTATGCCAGTGAGAGCGACCTCTGTCCCAACCCTGTTATTCTATTACCAGACATCCGTAAAGATCATTTATTCATGTAGGACATTATAGCATAGTAGTAGTATACCTGTCAAACGTCAACATGGAGCTATACGGAAGTCGTTCCGCTCATCAAACCCACTACCCAAACTGTCTTCAAGCATAAGTCACAAAGCTAGCGCCTGGCTTGTCATTTGTATTGTAACTACAAATCCACCAAAATTTAACAACCCTATTTCATAAATCTCACATGAATTAATATTTAAATTATTGCAAACCCAAACCATTATACTTTCCAATAACTATATTCTATTTGTCTACTACTAATGCCATCATAAACTATAAATCTTATACTCACATATCTTATATATAAAACCGCCAACATTGGCTTTCGAGCGAATACATCTATATTATCCCTCAAACCCATCCATTACGTATAATCTATACTCTTTCTTATAACAAGTGCAACGTAGTACACACTCAACAACCTCTCTCTGTCAGACTATCTCAAAAAACTCCAATCAACCCATTACTTGAGAGCATGCCTTCTTAGAGCCTCTTTAAAGGAAATTTTTAATTATTGTATCGCCCTCCAACTTCTGAACCACCACTAGTTCGATTGTATTATTGAGCCACAACATTCTAGTGCTGTGAAATGTGTCTTCTTTCCTAGGTTGTTGTGATCACTTGACCTCGGTAGGGTACGAATGAAGAGTCATATAGCATTATACCGAATAATCTGTGCGATAGGATTTGACTTATAGATCGTTCTGTGGCGATCCCAGTGAACACGCATGTCTGTGCTGTCGCCAAGTTCATTGGTAATATCCGTTCCATCATCACTCCATCATGCCGCACTTAGAGCCCTTATAAACGTTCCTAACAGAATTAGTACGAAAGATCACGTAAGTAGAAACAATACTGTTACATATAGATTTTCATTTTGATGTAGAAGCCATTTGAAACTGCGAATCCTAATGATGCTTATTTTCTGTAAGATATGCGGTGCGCTTCACAGGTTTAAGCTGCGCTGCCGAAAATAAATTTCAGTTTCTCTTTATCAGATGGAGCCTAAGTTTCAGTTTCAAGGCGAACCAATTCTTCATACGTTTGGTTGTTGTAGGTATAGCTATTCTTCGAAAGTTTATTAGGCTGAGCATAGAGAGGTGACGACACTTGAGAGCTTCGAAGTAATAACCACAGTAGTACTAAATATATATGCGTATATAGAAATTCCACTCTACACTCTAACGCACTTTCCGCATAACTCTTGTTTCAACCGAGAATATCCTTGCACAGTGACTGAGGGTTGGATTTTTTTTACTATTTTTTTAGAGAAAATCAATTTTTGATTTTGATTTATTTGATTAATGTTTTTTTTTTATTAAGATTTTCAACGGATTTTTTTTTTATTTTAGAATTTTTAAGCTATTCGTGGACGTCACGCCACGACACAGAATATATATATATAGAGATATATAACCGAAAATATAAGTTTAAGTGGTGAAATAATTATCCATTTCTATATTATACAGATAACTATGTATATAAATACTATTATTATTATTAATCTTATATATATATAGTGAGTTATATATTAAGGTGAGAAGATCAATATCATCATTATATCATTAACACGAATATATAGAGAGTTATTTCTAAGTCGTAGTATATATATATATAGTATGCCTCACCTATTATGACATATATATAGGAAATGGAATTATTATTTGAGTATTTTTATTATTATGTATATATACTAATATATATACACGAGACACAGTGAGAAACGCAGAACCAATCGTAGAGATTCCATTAACCATAAAATATTCAGAAATTAAGAATAACTTTTAAATAATAATTGTAATGTAAATGTATATGTGAAATAGATAATTATATACCCTATACAAGCCGTATATGGGGCCTACCTAAACTGTCCCAGTTAACCAATAACATATATTAACTTAAGAATAATAAATTAAAAAGTCGCATTGGCCATCTAGAATGTCCCAGTCAATTTACATGTGATAATAATAAAATAAGTATAATAATCAAAAATACTTTACGCCTATCTAGACTGTCAAGTCAACCCATAAAATCTTAATAATAATAGAATAATAATTAAGAACTGCATTAACCTCTCTAGAAAATGCCAGTTAACCCATAATATATAAGACCAATACTTAAGAAGCCGCATGGTGAAAAATTAGACTGTCCCAGTTAACCAATAAAAATTAATAATAAGAAGCCCGCATTGACCACTCTAGAATGACCCAGTCAACCCACATAAAATAAATAATATAAAATAGAAAATAAACACTGTAAAAGATGTATGGCGCGTATTATCAAGTGGTTTTTTAGTTCATACCAGATATTAATTAATATAAAAAACTAAAATTAGAAGCCGTCTATTGAGCACCTCCTAGTATATGTACCCAGTCAACTCCACAAAATCAAGTAATAATACTTAAGAAAGCCCATCTGGTACATTTGTTGAGACTCTTCTCAGTCGTCACCCAAAAAAATTAAATAATTAGAAGCCACATTGGCCCTCTAGAATGCCCAGTCAACCCATAATAAAATAATAAATAAAAATAATACTTAGGAAGCAGCATGCCATCTAGACTGTCCCAATCAACCAAAAAATTAATAATTAAAAATAATCAATAAGAAGCCACATTACACTTAATCCCTCACCACAACATGTCAACCTCAAAATATTATCACAAGCCAAATAATTATTAAGTAAGGCCCATGAACTTTTTAGATCCACGAAAACTATATAAGAATTAATTATTGCAGCAGCCGCTGCCAACTAGAAATGTCCCAGTCAACCATAAAAATTAGAATTAAATATTGAGATTTTTAATAATAATATAATGTAATAACGAAAAATAGCTTAAAATAGCTAATGATTATGTAAGGCAACGATGCCCTATCTAGATCTGTCCCAGTCAACATCCAACAAAAATATGAGATAAAATATAGGGTCGAATAATTACAGAAGCTCGTCTCTCTATCCTCGACTGTCCCGATCCACAAATCAACCCATAATTAATAATTAAGAATAAATCATTTTCTTAGGATTATTATATATTAGGTGTTGGAGCTTTTATGGAACATCAAATAGCGACCATGGACGGCTCTGAATTCATTACTTCGTATTCATATCACTAACTATTGATTGACTGGGTGACATTCTAGAGGCAATGCGACTTGTTTAATATTTATTGTTTAATTATCAAATTATTGTTTTGGTTCACTGGTTACAACTCTAAGGTAGGCACATGGTTCTTCTTAATTCCGATGATAGCTTACCTCATTAATTACATTACTTATTATTAATAAATAATATTTCCTAATCTCTTACTATGGGTTTCCGGGACATTCCAAAAACACGTCAATTTCCTCTCAATATATGAAATTTATTGGTCATAACGGGATCAGTCTAATAAAAGGAGACCAACGGCTCTTAAGTATTTATTCCATATTTAAATGCGAGTTGACTGGACATTCTAAAGAGCCACTCTCCATGTGCTAATTATTATTTTAATTTATTTTAGAGTTATATTCGTGGATCAGGGACGTGTTCTTAATGGCCCATACGAGACTTTCTTATCAGCATTATGTCTACTATTTTTATGTGTCTCTTACTGCGTGGGAGCATTCTACGGCAATACTGCTTCCATTTATATATAAAGGTTTTTTATTGGTTGGACTGGGACAGTCGAAAAAAGGACAATGCGGCTTCCTTGTATTTATTCTATTACTTATTATGGGTTACTGTGACAATTCTTAGAGATGTCACATAGCAGACTTCCTAATTATTATTCATGAAATAGAACATATTTGAAGAAAGCGCGACACTTAACCTACTTAGAATACCCAGGTGCGAACCATAATGAAATAAGATAAATCAGAGGAAGGGCGTATGTCCTTTTAGACTGTCCCACTTCTTAAACAATAAAAATTAGCCGCATACACTAAGGAAACCACATTGATTGGCCCTCTAAGAATGTCCCAGTACTAAACTCCATAGAGATAAATAATAAATAAGAATGATACTTAAGAAGCAGCAAGCTATCTAGCACTGTCTCCAGTCAACCAATATAGAGTATATATAAATAATAATTAATAATGAGAATAATCTAACGGAAACCGTATTTGATCAGAATTAGAAAGAGGAGATCAACTCATAAAAATATAGAATATACTAGAGAAGCCGCGAATGGTCTTTACATACCGTGTCCCTAGCGAAGCCAATAAAAGATTAATAGAGACACGCCCATTAACCACCTCGTAAGAATGTCCCATCAAAACTCTCTCTATAAATATCAAAAATAATATAAGCTTATTATAACACTTTAGAGCCGTCTGGCCTATCTAACTGTCGCGCGAGGTCTAACAATAATAAGTTTCAAACTAAAAATAATATTTAGAAAGCCTCTGTGACCCATAAGATATAGAATGTCCCAGTCAGCTCATAATAAATGAGAATAATACTTTAGAAGCCGCACATGATCCTTCTAGACGTGTCTATGTCAAATTAAAAATTAATAATTAAGAGCGCTTGCTCTCTCTACACAGATGTTTCCAGTCAAACCTATACACTAAATGAAGAATCTAAATTTATATTAATAATAGTTATAGAAGCTCATGGGCCTATCTAGGACAACTTCACGCTCTATACGCCTTATTCCTCGAGAGAGAAGGCCATAAAAAGTCTAGCTCCTCGTGCTTTACGGCCTCTTCAGCATATTCGTCTCTTTTTAGGTGAAGGTGCAAAATTGTAGACAATATTACACACATACTGGGATTCATAACATATATCTAATACGACATATAACAAAAACCAAATATATTTATATTAGTATTCAGGCATCTGCACATTTTTACAATATTAACACGCTTAGGCCATAGCTCTGCGTGTTCAAAATTACTTTTACATATAAAATCACATACCAGACATTAACATAAAATAATGTTACACTTACTGGTTACAAATGCCAAGTTTGTTGAAAATGAAAAAAAAATATATATATAAAATCATATATCTAATATATATTTATTTATCTTTTTATTTCATTGGAACTAAAATTTCAAAGTATACAAACACAAAAGATAGTATAAAAAAAATATCAATTATAAAAAAAATCAAAAAATCATAAAAAATCATGGAAAATCATCGAAAAATCATGTCAAGTGTTTGTAATATATAAATTCCAATTATTTTTAATTTGATTTTTCGTGCCCTATTCTCCTGACACAGAGAGAGTAAACTTTCTAGTCTTTCATTGTTCGGTGTATGGCGGCTGCGGAGACATCTGACACTCTCGTCGATAACCTTATCCTAGAGCTCTACCATTCCGTTCCATATTTAAGATTTTCTATTTTTGTCCATCATTATCACTGTATGCTTCAACATCTACATAATGTTATAGAAATTCCAGACTGTGGATTTATTAAATTTAGCACTCAGAGCCTCTTCTAATTCGAAATCTATCGTCGTGAAATCGCAATTTAATCTTATTTATTTTTTTTTTTAAACACTGTCTTATTGTACATTCACTTAAAAATTTATTTCAGTGTTTATTAGTTATCCTACTTTTTCTCTTAATTTATCCTATATCTACAAATTACCCAAGTAGGCCTAATTTTGTAAAAATTGTTAAAAAATATAATTATTAAAGAGCATATATTATTATAAAGAATTTAACGCTGTCTGCCATCAAAAATAGTTGTAGCTTTAACTACTAAGCACAGAGATGACAAATAATTTTCAGTAGGCTAGAAGTCTCTTAACAAGGCGACGAGCCTATGTTAATTGTAAGAAACTTTTTTTCTTTAGTTTATATGCTTTTTCACATTTTAATTTTATAAGACTATTCTTCCTTATTATTAAAAAATGCTAAGTACTATAGTATTATATTATATATACCTATTATATTATGCCATATAGTATATAATATATATTATACGTATTTATCATGAGCATAGAGTGCTCTACCACTGAGCTGATCTAATATATTTATATATATAACAATTTATTTATATATATTATATATATTATACCTATATATATATATATATATATATATTATATATATATATAATATAATATATATATAGAGTATAATATTAATCACTAGTATAATATAATATAATATTATATAGAATCTTTATTAAAAATATCACTTTTTAATACTATATATAATATATAATATATATATATATATATTATATATTATATACAGCACATATAATTATATATACTGTATATATAATAATAGAGCTAAATATATTTCTATATACATATAAGTATTATAGGAATTAGTAAATAAACTTATTATATTTATATATATTATTATAGATATATTATATTTATAAGGTATAAAATATATATAAGATATTTATTCTACCTATATATATATATATATATACTTTAGTATAAAGATTTTCATTTCTTATCTTGATATAACTGCAGCTAACTTAATAGTTAAAATGGTTAAACAATAATATATATTTAAAATAATAACCATATATATCTTATGTATTAGTAATAATATAATATCAGTACATATATATATATATATATATTATATTATATAATATATATATATATATATATTAATAGTTTATAACACGAATATGATTAATCGTATGTATACAAACACTAAATAACAACTATAGAATGTTAAAAGGCAAAAGCACTTCCGTCTATATATACTTTAAGAAAGTGATTATATAAAATATAGATTTTACTTCAAATTTCTCTATATAATTGTAATATATATATTACCAACGTTATATATTTTTATCAGAGGTGTAATAAATTACCTTATATATTTATATCCTATAATACTATTAGTTACTGAGGATAATACATTAACACGAATATGTTAGTATCTATTGAGAACATTACCATGAAGTAATTCATGAGAGAGTATGCAATCACTATCAGTTGCACGTGAACCTGCTCTTACCCAATATGAGGAATCTAGCCTAACTAGTAATATTTTTTCAAACTAATATAATACAAGATATAAAAATTAACTAACCTATTAAATTTTAATTCAAATTATATCAAAAGTTTTGCTTCCAAGAATTTTAACTTGGAGGAAAGGCCTTTTATTTGAGGCTTAAATTTTTAGTAAAAATATAGTTTGCTAGTAGGGGCGGGGATAGCAATTCAGGGTTGTGGATCGGCTGCGAGAGATACTTTCCGAACTCCGACTCAAGACACCGACACCCTGAAAATACCGACTCCGACTCCGGACCCGGATTCCGGGAATCTAGAGAAAAAATATCATAATTTTATTTTTAAACACTACAAATTTTAGAAATAGTTATATTATACTTAAATACTATGTATTAATATAATATGAGTAGTCTTACCTAATATTATGCCACTTTAAATATATATAGTAGTATTATAAGTATATTTTTTCAGATATCTTATTACTGAATAGGCTATATATATATATAATATATATAATATATTATAAACATTATATACGTATATATACATCTCTATATATCTAATATATATTAATAATGTCATATATATATATAATATATATATGAGTTATGTATATTTTCATATATGTATTTATAATAGTGAGACTTATGTTTTGGAATAAGAGGTATAGACTTAAAGTAAAATGTTTCAGATGGACGAGATCTTAGACACGATGCGTTGTTAGTGCCTCAAGTAATTAATTATAAAATGAGAATGATGCGTATTAGAGAATGTGTTTGGTGTGAGTAAAATTAGAAATATATATGTAAATATAGGCGTGATGATCCGTTCATCACATGTGAAAGAGTGTGATGATAGTCGTTCTTAGGCTCTACACCGATGTGATGTGGTTTGAAGGTGTGTGATGGGAATCGAAACGGCTGGTAACCGAGGAAAAAAAGTGGATTGAGTTAGCTAAGGAAAGGAGGCGCTGTAGGAGAAAGAAATAATGATGTGTTGGCGAAGAGCGAGAAAGTAAGAGTAGCGCATGTAAATAATGGGTGAATTGCGACGGTTGGATGAGGGGGGCAAGTCATAGTGACTCCACCGCTGGCCAATTGCGGCTAATCCACATGACGTGATGTCAGTTAGGGACGGGTTCACGCACGCTAGATCGAGAAGCTACTATAAGGTGATTTTCTGAATGCGACAAATTCTCACGAAAATTTATTAAAGGGGCGTATCGGGACTTATTTCGACTTTCGCATATTCTTTTCTTAACTCTCTTTTCTGTTCCTCTAGTGCATGATTTCGCACTAAACTCCCGATTAGCGTAATCGCTTTGTTAATTGTCGTATATTATTATATATATATATATATATAATATTATTATATATATATAAAAGTTATATATAATATGATATTTTATATACTATATAATTGTTCTTATTTGTATATATATATTGAGTATAAATTTTTATATCAGTAATATTTTGGATAAAATTATCTTTCTTATTTGAAATTTTTTTTATATCTGAGGACCAGGATGGAAAAAAAATTTCGGAGTGTTTTAGAAGAAGAAGTATACAAATTCAGAAAAATTAAGTATATCTAATCATACTAGTAGGGACTAAACTTCTCTAATATTAATCTATCTTTCTGTTGCTATTCTACATAAAAAGTATTTATGTACTAAATATAGTATATATATATTATGTAATAAATATATATATTATTTTTACATATATGATATATATTATATTATACTGGTAACAGTATGTACTACATGAGGGTAGATCTAAAAACGGTATGTATATATATAAATTAGTAATAAGCAGTAGCAAAATAAGAAACAATATCGGGGGTGGGTTTTAGATAAGAATTTACTCTTCACTTATATACCTAACTACTATATATATCACACATATTAGTATATATATATATAATATTGAGAGCTATATATATATAATATATATATATATATATATATATATATATATACTAATTATATACTTAAATATATATATACTTTATAATACTCCACTTAGGAATATAGTGGAATAGCTAATGAGTATATTATTACATAAGTTTTTTAGTTGTGAGTATCTAGTTTACTACTATCACTTTATACTTATAACTACATTTTGTATACACTTTACTATCATATAACTGAGTACTATATAATACTATATATATATGATTATATATATATATGAGTATTATTTACTATATATATAGAATATATATATAGTTATATATATATATACGTATATATATATAAAATTATATATGAGAAATATATATATATAGTAGTATTTAAAAATAGGATGGAACTTATTATACGCTTGGTACGATAAAGCTTATAAATTCTGATATTTATGGAATATATATACCTATATTTAGATTTATTATTATTATTATGAATGCGAAGCTAAAAAAAAAAAAACGGGGATTTTAGATTAATAATATATATATATATATAATATATATAATATATATATAGGTGTAATTTATAATTCGTACTATACTCACATCAAATATTATATCACTATACTATAACATGTTACTCTATATCGCCACATATATCCACATTATATATTATTATAATATATTAGTACATATATTATATTATTAGTATACCACATATATATAATATAAATATATATCATATGTCATATATATATATATATATAATATTATATATATATATATATATATATATAGTATATTATCATCATCACCATCATAATTCGATTATACATACTTATTAATATTATATTTAATATATCATATATATAGGCTATATATTATATATAACTATTATTATTACTTCCATATTATAAAAATAACGCACCAAGGTTACATTTATAATCATTTTATTATAATATATATAATATATAATATATATGAGTAACTTGCAATATAATATTCGTATATACTATATAGATATATATAATATAATATATATATATATATATAAATATATATAATATAATATATATATATATATATAATATAATATAATATATATATAGGTATATTACACTATTATGATATTAGCTAATTATATGTGGAAGTGTTATATATAATAATCCTGTATTACTATATATAATATATTTGGCGTCTTGGAGAAGTAGACTGCGACCACCACAAACTATCGAGTCCGAAAGCACCCCCCCGGACCGAACCCGAATTCATCGCGAGAATGCTAACTCTCTTCAACATTATCTAAGTCTTGCAGCTAATGAAGGCTACCTTCAACAGCGAATCATTAACGCGCGTGTGCGATATTTGGAACCACCGGAAGAGGACTAAGTGTCACTGAGAGTGGCACACCACGAACACCATGCCAGCATTGCA
>JABUQX010012664.1:2500-5000 GCA_015478945.1 Trachelipus rathkii | reverse complement strand
ACTATAAATTATCTACAAATAGAAGTCGAAATAGGTTATTTAATATTTGATTCATATTAAAGATAAATAAGATTTTAGAGATAGAAGTTTCTCTTCATCTTCCCCACATTAAAACTATTTTGCTTTTTATCATATTATCATGCTTGGTCCACTAGACAAACTTTCGCTCTTATTAACACTGCTGAGAAGGCAAGTTATATATAGTACAGGTGAACAAGTTTACTCAATTTATGATACCTTTCATCCTTTATTTTCCTACATTATTGTCAGTTGGTGTATTTTGTCCATTTAAATATAAATCAACAATTTTGTCATCCTATTTTTGTCCACTTGGTGTATTTTGTCCATTTAAATATAAATCAACAATTTTATCAGACCAATTTTTGTCCTCAATCTCTTCTTCTTCATGGTGTCAAGACAAAATTAATTTCTTCATTTTATACTTTTTATCTCATCTGGTTTTAGACCCTTGTGAAATAAAATAATAATAGACTCTTTATTTGCTAATATGTTTTGATTTATTTTTGGGACAGAATTTACATATACAAGATCAAACTCTCCTTCATATCAAATGTGAGTTGTAACATTTATAGCATACTTCCCCGTCGGTGCAGTGACGTAGCGTCATTGAAAGCTCTGAGGCTCAGCCTACGTAATTATTGTCCTATATAATTTTTCTTAATAATGAACGCTTTAATAATCAAATACATAAAAATAGCAACATTATATTTTATTTTTATCATATTTAAATAATGATTTTTGTTCAAAACCCAAGATCAAAGAGGTGTTTTAGGCCAGAAATTCCTTGCCTCACTGCATGAGCGAATACGACGAGGAAGTCAATTTACAAAGTTGTGGAATTACGAGGATGTAATTTTGATAAAATGAGGCTCGGCTTTTATGACATTAGGCTGATCTCTCTCTCTCTCTCTCTCTCTCTCTCTCTCTCTCTCTCTCTCTCTCTCTCTCTCTCTCTCTCTCTCTCTCTCTCTCTCTCTCTCTCTCTCTCTCTCTCTCTCTCTCTCTCTCTCTCTCTTTCATATTGCATTTATTTGGCACATTATTTTAAAGCAGTCCATATATATACATATAATATATATATAATATATAATATATTTATATATATATATATATATATATATATATATATATATATATATATATATATATAATATATATATATATATATATATATATATATTCCTTTCCTCGTTTTACAACCAAAATTGCTTTCAGCCTCCAAATGTAAAATATCCACGCTACGCCCCTATTGTATTGTATTTTAAGTGTATTGAAAATTGTATTTAGCCGTGATTATTAAAGATGTTCTTGGTTTGATGATTAGTCATGATAATAGGTAGACATAAACACTTTTCTTGTGCGGACATGAATGAGGCATGCAGAATCTTCGGAATAGGTCTAAATACAGATGCTGATATGCTCTGCGGTATTTCGTAGAGCATATCTTTCAAATTTAAAAATCTACACTAAAAACCTGAATGTCGCGACATCCATAATATATATATATTATATATATATATATATATATATATATTATATTATATAATATAATATATATATATATATATAATATATATATATATATATATATATATATATATATATAATAATATATTATATATATATATATATATATTATATTATAAAATTTCTCTATTGTTAAGCATTCGAAAAATTATTATTATTATTATTATTATTATTATTATTATTATTATTATTATTATTATTATTATTATTATTATTATTATTATTATTATTATTATTATTATTATTATATTTTATATTATTATCCATTATTATTATTATTATTATTATTATTATATTAGTATATAATAATGAGTATCATTATGGCTATTATAGATTATAATAACAATTATAATTATTATTATTATTATTATTTGAAACTTTTTTGGCCTAAAATAAATTTCAAATTATAAATATAATGGTGTAGCATTTGAGATACTCGTATATTATTATTATTATTATTATTATCATTATTATTATTATTATTATTATTATTATTATATTATTATTATTATTATTATTATTATTATTTTATATATTAATTATTATTATTATTATTATTATTATTATATTATTATTATTATTATATTCCTATGTTGACAACCTGAAAGATTTATTGTTTTAACGATTGGCATTTTGTTCAAATATCCTCTAAATATTTGCTTTTGCCCTATTAGTGTTTAAAAAAAGACAGTAATAATTTGCTATTAATGAAGCATTTCATTTCACTATTATTATCAGTATATTCTATTTGTAATACTTTTGTACAGAAAACACTTTTCTATTGTAATATTTCCTTATTGTAGGTCTATATTCAAAAGTTGAGAGAGAGAGAGAGAGAGGAGAGAGAGAGAGAGAGAAGAGAGAAGAGGAGAAGAAGAGTAGTGAGGAGAAGAGGAGAGAGGAGAAGAGGAGAGAGAGAAGAGAGAGAGATGAGAGAGAGAGAGAATGTTTC
>JABUQX010012663.1:72500-74949 GCA_015478945.1 Trachelipus rathkii | reverse complement strand
TCTGATGATTTAGAAAATAGTAGGGATATTCGTTATTTAACATCAGTCTTGGGTATGTGGCATTTAGTGGCGTGGGGAAAGGAATTACTTTATAAATTTTAAAACAAAAATTGGAAGTAAGTATTAAGAAAGCAATTTCATCGATGAAATTTAAAAAAAAAAAAAAAACTTATGAAGTACGTATATGAAACTGCAGAATAAATAATATATATATATATATTTATATATATATAATATATAAAATATAAACCGAATAATATCTATTATATATTACCTTTCAATAAAATTATATATATATATATTATATATATATATATATAACTCCGCATCCTCAGACAAAAAGTGTTGCGCATGCGGATGTGTTGAAGTGTGGAATGCAATGTTTTCACTGTCTTATAAATGGTTCGGATGTCAATTTTTAATGCAGATGTCTGCGATTGCCAGTTGTGGATGTCACATTAACATTAATAATAATACGTACTATATATATATATATATATATATATATATATATAATAATACATATATAATATAATATATATATATATATATATATATATATATAATATATAAATAATATATATATATAATAATATATATATATATATATATAATAAATATTATATATATTATATATATATATAATTATATATATAATACTTGTTGTGTAACTTGTAATAATTGGAAGTATCTTTAATCTAGTCTAGGGTTGGCTGAACAATGGAGTTTTGTGCACTGCACCAGAGTATGCACACCATGCACTGCAAGGTAAATGTTTAGATAAAGGGCCACACTTCTGATTTTCAAAGCTTTTTTCCATAACACTACAAATGTATTAAAATTAAAGATAAAATTAAGCCTGTAAAACCCTTATAATAAGATTAATGAGGTAGCAACTTTTCATATTTGTTATATTAAAGCTAAAATTTTGCTGTTTTTCTTAAAAAACTTAGCCTAACCTAAATGTAACCAAACTTAGCCTAACCTAACTTAACCTAAAGTTACCACAGGGATAAGTAGGTTATGATGGCGCTCAAGTGCACATAAGGATGTCACTTTTTAGTCTGTTGATTCTAGAATTTTCACCTGAAAACAAGTTAAGTTGCTCTAGGTTAGATTGTGTAAGGCTTAGGGAAAATAGCTAAAATCTGATTTTTTAAGAAAAACAGCAAAATTTTTACATTTAATATAACCTACTGAAAATGTGAAAGTTGCTACCTCAATAAATCTGGTTATAGGTGTTTTATAGTTTTAATTCTAAGTTTATCTTTAATTTTAATATATTTACAGTGTACTGTGGAAAAAAATTTGAAAATCGGAGGTGATGCCCTTTATCTAAACAATCACCCACTCCACCAAATACCATATTTTTGCACTGTGCTGCACCTCTATATTTCAATGAGCACAACACTGAGTCACTGAATCTGTATGTCACACTGCACTGCACCAAGTGTGTTGGCCAACCCTGGTCTAGGCCCATATAATTTATTATAAATATATAATTCTGGTACCTTAACTTTAAAAAAATTTACTAACAAAATTAAAGTATCTCAAAATCTTTGTTTTATTAATAGCTAAAAATTTAACAATGATAGGATGATTTTCAGAAAATTACATAAAATCCAAGCTTTTGGAAAGAAGTTATTTTTTTTATTTCCAGTACTTGAAATAAAAGTCAAAGTGTGTGTGTGGGTCAGATTCTTTGGAGTCACATTTGTTTCTGTCTGAAAGTTTGACACTGTTAGTCAGACTTGCTTCATAACTTTTTTGATGTTTTGAAGTTGACTATTTCATCTTATAGAAGTTACAAAAAGATTTAAAAATCTGAGCAAGAGAGATTAATTTTTAGAGGTAGCAAATTAATTTTTCCATATATATGTTCATATATAATATAATAATATATATAAATATAATAAATATAATATAAATATATATATATATTAATATATATATATATATATAATAGATAATAAATATATATATATATAATATAATTATATATTATATATAATATATATATATATATATATATATAATAATAATATAATTAAATATATAATTATTATAATATAAACTACGAATTATTTGACGTTCAAAAGTTTTAAACTATCTGTCTATAATGCATGTTGAGCTAATTTTGAATATTTTATAAATGAGTATTCTTTACTTTAAAGTATTTTGTATGGTGCTTATTCCAAATATACTCAAATTTCAGTTTGATTAATGACAATGGCATATCTTTGTCTGCTTAATTTATTAATAAAAACTATTACCAGTTTAAGGTACCATATTAGCACTGCAGATTACTAATTGTGTTTAAATCCCTTTTAATCTTCTGTAATTTAATTTAACCCAGTAAGTAATTATTCTTAATAGCCTACTGAATATCATCACATAACATGCAAAATTATTGATAACCATAACCCTGATGATAATTAAAAGTAAATCA
>JABUQX010012663.1:55000-65000 GCA_015478945.1 Trachelipus rathkii | reverse complement strand
CGGTTTTACTTATTAAGGAATATATCTTAAAAATTTATTACGAAATAATGCTAAAATATTTTAAAAGTAAAAAATATATATGTTTTTAAAGCATCATACATAATATAAGTAAAAAAAAAAAATTGTTGTTAAAATTTTCCCTCCAATATTTATGCGAGCGTTGATTGGCAACTTTCAGTGTGGAAATATGGAGCTATGTTTGTCGCCTCATCGAATCGTATTCGTAATGGGCCTATTAAAGAGTGAAAAAAAACATTTCTAAATATAGTGAGTGAATGAAAGACAAAAACTGTTAAAAAGGTAAGGTACTTTAGGTTATTCTTCAATGTAGCTAAATAATTTAAATGATAGTTAAGCCTTCCATTATTCACCAGCTGCTATGCTATTGTATGTATAGGCCTATTCTTGACCAGTATTTGAATTTTTAATTAGAAATTATGGTATTAGTAATCAATAAGCTAATGATTCCCTATTTGTATATAACTCAAAATAACATAGAAATGCATTATAATGAAATTGCTGCAATGGGTAAGTGAATATAAAAGGAAGTTATTTGATTACATAATATAAATTGTTTTTATGATAAAGGATGAGAAAATTGATTTTTTTAATATTAAGCTATGTTGGTTTAGGATTTGTAAGTCTCTCTCTCTCTCTCCTCTCTCTCTCTCTTCTCTCTCTCTCTCTCTCTCTCTGCTCGTCGCTCTATCTCTACTCTATCGCTATCTCTATCTCTATCGTCTATCTCTATCTCTATCTCTCTCTCTCTCTCTCTCTCTCTTCTCCTCTCCTCTCTCTCCTCTCTCTCTCTCTCTTCTCTCTCTCTCTCTCTCTCTCTGCTCTCTCTCTCTCTCTCTCCTCTCTCTCTCTCTTCTCTCTCTCCTCTCTCTCTCCTCTCTCTCTCTCTGCTCTCTCTCTCTCTCTCTCTCTCTCTCTCTCTCTCTCTCTCTCTCTCTCTCTCTCTCTCTCTCTCTCTCTCTCTCTCAACAATGAGATGGGAAGTGGTGGAAATAGAACTTTTCCCATCAGGAAAATATTTCAGCTTAGCTGTGACACCTCAAACAGGCAATTCTTGCTCATATATACCTGATATATATATATATATATATATATATATATATATATATATATATATATATATATATATATATATATATATATATATATATATATATATGTGTATAACTCTATCTCTATATATATATATATATATATATATATATATATATATATATATATATATATATATATATATATATATATATATATATATATATATATATATATATATATATATATATATATATATATATATATATATATGGTAATACTGTAGACAGCGACCCACACATTTTGAGACCAAAAATTTTCTGTTCAAAAAAATTTCTAAGTTCAGAAAAGTTAAGTTAAGTTTTTTAAGAACATTCTTTAGTGGAAAGCTTCTGGAATTATGCCATAGTGGCAAGCTTCTGGAATTATGCCAGAAGCTTGCCACTAAACAATTTTATTAAAAAACCTAACTTAACTTAAATTTGGAAGAGCCGGTCTCAAAATGGTGTTGGGTCGCTGTCTACAGTATCAGGGGCGTATACATAGGGTAGGCAGGGTAGGTAGCTCCTACCCAATATTTTTGAGTCTTTTTAATAGAATAAATTAAATGGTAAAGTTAACTAAATTATTGAAATTTTATATGAAAGTGTAAAAAAGACTCTGATTTATAAAATAAATTTAAAGAAAATCAACTACTTTAGTAATAACAATTATAATAATTAAATTCATTTGGAAATTTTCCTTCCTACCCTGTTCTTAAAAGTAAAACTCAAAGCTATGGGCGTACGTAGATCTTCATATTTCATATAAAATATATAGGAAAAAGCCAAGCGTCATACCTTGCTGTACGAGCGAAAAAATACGCGAAATTCGCGAGTACGAAACTTTCGTTCACCGTACGAATATATTTGAAATTTTTTTTTTTTTTTTGAATCTCTCTCTCTCTCTCTCTCTCTCTCTCTCTCTCTCTCTCTCTCTCTCTCTCTCTCTCTCTCTCTCTCTCTCTCTCTCTCTCTCTCTCTCTCTCTCTCTCTCTCTCTCTCTCTCTCTCTCTCTCTCTCTCTCTCTCTCTCTCTCTCTCTCTCTCTCTCTGTGTGTATATATATATATATATATATATATATATATATATATATATATATATATATATATATATATATATATATATATATATATATATATATATATATATATATATATATATATGTCAAATTTTTGACATCCGCAGATGCGGATGTGAGATTTCTAACATCTGCAGATGTTTGATTTTTTTACATCCGCGGATGCGTAGGTTAATGTCACATCCTCGCGGATGCGGATGTCAGCACAAAATTATATATATATATATATATATATATATATATATATATATATATATATATATATATATATATATATATATATATATATATATATATATATATATATATATATATATATATATATATATATATATATATATATATCACATTTTTGGCCTTTCAATGAAGTTGAAAGTTTCCAGGATGCTGGACTAAGACCCAACTCGCTTTGCATTCCACCATCCACTTTCCCCAACCACCACCCATCAGAAAGTGGCTTACAAAAATTATGCTCTTAACTTTGAAGTCATAATTTCTAATACTCAAAATTTATATGAGGTAAATTATGCTTTAAAAATAAAGGTTTTCTGCCTTCTCGCCCAGAAGTCGCATACGCTTCTTGTCGTAAATGACACCAGCTAAGCTAAATAATTGTTCACTTGCAACACTGCAACAACATAATTATTTGAATTACTTTATAAATTTTAAAACAAAATTGGCTTTTCATTACAAATAAATAGCAAAGATAAAATTAAAAAAAAAAAAAATATTTTTAAAAATATATAAAAACAAAAGAAATATATATATATATATATATATATATATATATATATATATATATATATATATATATATATATATATATATATATATATATATATATATATATATATATATATATATAACATCCGCATCCTCATGACAAAAAGTGTGGATGCGGATGTTGTGAGAATGCAGATGTTTCCAGAGATTTATTTACGGTTGCGGATGTCAATTTTAATGCAGATGTCTGCGGATGCAGTTGTGGATGTCACATACATTTTTAATATATATATATATATATATATATATATATATATATATATATATATATATATATATATATATATATATATATATATATATATATATATATATATATATATATATATATATATATATATATATATATATATATATATATATATATATATATATATATATATAATACTTTTTCTGTAAGCTTGGTAATAATTGGAAGTATCTTTAATCTAGTCTAGGGTTGGCTGAACAATGGAGTTTTGTGCACTGCACCAGAGTATGCACACCATGCACTGCAAGGTAAATGTTTAGATAAAGGGCCACACTTCTGATTTTCAAAGCTTTTTTCCATAACACTACAAATGTATTAAAATTAAAGATAAAATTAAGCCTGTAAAACCCTTATAATAAGATTAATGAGGTAGCAACTTTTCATATTTGTTATATTAAAGCTAAAATTTTGCTGTTTTTCTTAAAAAACTTAGCCTAACCTAAATGTAACCAAACTTAGCCTAACCTAACTTAACCTAAAGTTACCACAGGGATAAGTAGGTTATGATGGCGCTCAAGTGCACATAAGGATGTCACTTTTTAGTCTGTTGATTCTAGAATTTTCACCTGAAAACAAGTTAAGTTGCTCTAGGTTAGATTGTGTAAGGCTTAGGGAAAATAGCTAAAATCTGATTTTTTAAGAAAAACAGCAAAATTTTTACATTTAATATAACCTACTGAAAATGTGAAAGTTGCTACCTCAATAAATCTGGTTATAGGTGTTTTATAGTTTTAATTCTAAGTTTATCTTTAATTTTAATATATTTACAGTGTACTGTGGAAAAAAATTTGAAAATCGGAGGTGAGGCCCTTTATCTAAACAATCACCCACTCCACCAAATACCATATTTTTGCACTGTGCTGCACCTCTATATTTCAATGAGCACAACACTGAGTCACTGAATCTGTATGTCACACTGCACTGCACCAAGTGTGTTGGCCAACCCTGGTCTAGGCCCATATAATTTATTATAAATATATAATTCTGGTACCTTAACTTTAAAAAAATTTACTAACAAAATTAAAGTATCTCAAAATCTTTGTTTTATTAATAGCTAAAAATTTAACAATGATAGGATGATTTTCAGAAAATTACATAAAATCCAAGCTTTTGGAAAGAAGTTATTTTTTTTATTTCCAGTACTTGAAATAAAAGTCAAAGTGTGTGTGTGGGTCAGATTCTTTGGAGTCACATTTGTTTCTGTCTGAAAGTTTGACACTGTTAGTCAGACTTGCTTCATAACTTTTTTGATGTTTTGAAGTTGACTATTTCATCTTATAGAAGTTACAAAAAGATTTAAAAATCTGAGCAAGAGAGATTAATTTTTAGAGGTAGCAAATTTATTTTCATATATATATATATATATATATATATATATATATATATATATATATATATATATATATATATAAATATATCTATTATATATTTATATATATATATATATATATATATATATATATATATATATATATATATATATATATAAACTACGATTATTTGACTTCAAAGTTTTAAACTATCTGTCTATAATGCATGTTGAGCTAATTTTGAATATTTTATAAATGAGTATTCTTTACTTTAAAGTATTTTGTATGGTGCTTATTCCAAATATACTCAAATTTCAGTTTGATTAATGACAATGGCATATCTTTGTCTGCTTAATTTATTAATAAAAACTATTACCAGTTTAAGGTACCATATTAGCACTGCAGATTACTAATTGTGTTTAAATCCCTTTTAATCTTCTGTAATTTAATTTAACCCAGTAAGTAATTATTCTTAATAGCCTACTGAATATCATCACATAACATGCAAAATTATTGATAACCATAACCCTGATGATAATTAAAAGTAAATCAGTTCTGAAGAAAATAAAACTTTTTAAATTCCTCTTATAACAAGGATGTCCAGATATTTTAGTTGATTGACTAAGTTAGGTGTGTTTGAAAAAATTATCTTGTCATTTAATTTTTTATGAATTAAACTCCATTACTGGGGAACCTGAGGTTTCAAAATGGAAAGTAAAATTTAGAAAACATTTCTTTACTAACCATAAGTTCTACATGTCAGAAACATGATGTGAGAACAAGAGGTGATATTAAGAAAATAAAAATTCAAAAAGTATAATATCTGGTTTTCAAAAAACATTAAAAATAATAGTAGTTAGTTAACTCAATGGTTTGTTCAGGATATGTTGACTTCTATTCACTTTCAACTTTTAAAACAGTTTAGATAAGTAGCTATATGAATGATCAGAGTTTTATATAGTTAACATGCATTATTTTCTTTGTACTGTACTTGTTTTATTTATTTCTTATATTAATTTGTAGGTGTAGTATGTAAAAAAAATATATGGTTTACAATATTGGGAGTTGATACCTGTGGTGGGATTTTGTAAATATTTTTGTTCTACTCTCTTTCAAACTAAAAATTGCATGCATTTAGAGCTGGGAAAGGACAATATTGTTTGTATAAAAAATACATGTTTTACTTTGTTGGGAGTTGTGCATTAAAAATTTTTTTGGTGGTCTTTTTTTAAAATTGTATGTATTGAGAAATGTGAAGGGACATTCTTTGATAGTCTCATGTGACTTATTCCATTTCTAATTCTAAAGATTTGAATAAAAAAATGTAAGATCAATGTGCCATATAGTAAATATAAGTATTTTGATTCCAAATGAATGAATAATTTCTTGAAGTCAAAGCCAATATCTCACTAGATATATTCCTTCCTGACTGGCCATGTTGAAGCCAATTTCCTCACTCCTGTATTAAAAAAATAGAAAACTAGACATGCTTTTAATGCACACATACAAACACAAAAAACACACATTATATAGGACTGGAAATGAAATTTGCCAGTCCAGAAACTCTTATTATCCAACATATGTTTTCCCCTGTCCATTCATGTAGTAGTCTTTTTGTCTATCATCCATTACACAGTAAAAAAGAATACTGTATCAGTTTACAAGTATAATCACTAAGGATCTTAAAGAAACTTTTTAATAAATGTAGTTTTATTCTTATAATTTTGCTTTACGGATAATTTACAAACAGTAATGACAGATAATGCAGTGCATTGTAAGTGAAGATATTCCATATGAAAGACTAAAAACTGCACCATGTTTCATTCATAAACAGGAGCTTTTTAAAAGGAAGTAAATATTTACTTAAATATCATTAAGTGATATTGAAGCTATTTCTAGGAAGTGTTGGTCATTTTCAAAGGTCAGCTCTAGCTACAGATAAGCATAATAAATATATTCATTAGTACCAAAATTTACTATTTTTAAGTCAAAATTCATTCAAACAATTGAAATTGCTGAGATAGTGCCATCCAAAATTGGCATTTTTTTCCATGACCAAATTTTTATGCATTTTGAAGGTAAAATTTGAGTGTGGTTAGTAATTGATTCCATTCTTTTATGTACCATTGGAAAGAGCATCCTTTGTTTACCTTATAAACATACTTTTTAGTTTGGTGCCTCTTAAAATAAGAGAACTTTGAAGTGATTAATCACCTAAAGTTCTCTTCTTTTAAGAGGCACCAAACTAAAAAGTATGTTTATAAGGTAAACAAAGGATGCTCTTCCCAATGGTGCTTAGTAGAATTGAATCAATTACCAACCACACTCTCAAATTATATATGCCTTCAGAATGCACAAAAATTTGGTCATAAAAAAAAATACCAATTTTAGATGGCACAATTTCCGCAATTTCAATTCTTTGAATGAGTTTTGCTTAAAATCAGCTTCTCCACTACCAATGATGCTAGTATATTCAAATTGGAAGCCACAATGATTATTCTTACACTTTTAATAGTTTTTTTTTTTTTTTTTTTAGCTTTTTGGCCAGGTTTGGGAACACACTGTGTCTCAATTACCTTTCTGATGTCCTTGAAACTATGATTTTAGAAATTGATGCCACAAATTACTTAGGGATGCATAATTTCAGCACTATATCTTTAATATTTTGAAATATATGGACCATTAATGTTGACAATTTGCTTCATAACATTTTTTTCGGAAAAATACACCCATCCACATCAGCTCCTGTAGCAAACAAACATTAACACTAACATTTCTTTTGAGTTCTAATACTTTCCTAACCCTCTTTACAGATGTTTAACAACCTATCTTCAAAGTTTTACAAAAATATAAGGAGGTCAATCCTGAGGCACTTGCTGATTTAACATGGAATGACCCATATATATATATATATATATATATATATATATATATATATATATATATATATATATATATATATATATATATATATATATATATATATATATATATATATATATATATATATACATATATTTATATCTATCTATATATGCTCTCACTATAGCTTCGAAAGTTGCATTGTACATCGAGCACGCTACGAACATGGATGTGGGTAAATTCATACAGATACCAAAAAATTCTTGATACTGATACCGACACTTATATGTTTCAAAATTTTCCCCATACCAATACTTATGTTTTGTTTCCTGATACTGATACCAATACTAATGTAAAAATGCTGATACCGATACCAGAAATTTACTGATACCAAAACTGATACTTCCCTCTTCCCCTAATATATATATATATATATATATATATATATATATATATATATATATATATATATATATATATATATATATATATATATATATATATATATATATATATATATATATATATATATATATATATATATATATATATATATATATATATATATATATATATCCCGCCCACGAACATAGTAGCCGCGGCTGGGCGTTTCCAAAGGTCTAGGGGGGAAGTAATTGTTAAGTGTGTTGCAGTATAGGAGGAGATGTTCTAAAGTGTCCAGGGAGGTGTGACATCTAATACAAGTGGGGGAATTGACGTTTTCAAGGTTAAAATCGGATTTATATTGCTGAAGTTTTGGATGATAGCCCGATCTACAAGGAGCAAGTTCAATCTGACTTCTGGGCAAAGCATCTTCAGTAGGGGAAGTTTTTGGGGGGATGGCGTTTAACAGTTTGTTAAAGGAACGAGTATTAAGGTAGGAGTTCGTGAGGTGGGTATGAATATGGGAGGGCCAGGAGGAGTGGGGTGTGAGAGGGGGAATTATATTATATAAGTCTGTAAAATATGGAGGGTGAGGAAGGTGGGTATTTTAGTATGTGGGGTGGGATTGGAAAAAATTTGGTGCCATGGATGGGTAGGGTCAAGGGTTTTGTAATAGAATTGAGTCCCGATCATTTTGAAGTGATTTGAGATAGGGAGAATTAGGGTTTCATCATGGAGGTGTTGGATGGGAGTGGTTTTGGTGCATCCGGTAATAATTCTAAGAGCTGAGTTTTGGGTTGTTTGTAATTTGGTAATGTTAGTTTGAGATAGGGCATGGAACCAAGCTGTTGGGGCATAATAATTTAAATCGGATTTTAGTAGTAGTTTATATGTTGCGGTAAGGGTGTGTTTTCTATCTCCGAAGTGATGTTGGTAGAGGGTTCGGAGTGTAGAAGTTGTGATAGATTCGATGTGTGCGGAGAAGGTTAGATGGGTGTCATATGTAAGGCCTCATATTTTTGGTTTTGTTGAGAGGGATGGAATTGTTATTTAATTGTACTAAGAGGTGGAGAGATGATTGGTGTCGGTCCATTAAGGAGGGTGATTGATGATTTTTCGAGGGACTCTGTCATTCAGTTAATATGGAGCCAGTTTGAGATTAAGGATGTATTCCTGAGTATGGCGAGTGGCTGTGAGAACATTCGGGTCATGTGAAAGCAAGGTAATGTCATCGGCATATGTGAAGTTTGGTGGATGGGTGGGTGGGAATTGGGAGGTCGGCAGTGAAGAGATTAAAAAGGAAGGGGAGAGGATGGCCCCTTGAGGAACACCGTTTTGCATTTTAATGGATTTGGATAGATTGTCTTTGAGAGAAACTTGGGCGGAGCGATTGGTGAGGAAGTTGAAGAGCCATTTTTGTCATTATTTTCAAGGGGGGATTGAAGGATTTTTTTTGGATCTTGATGAAGGTGGGGACAGTATCAAATGCTTTACAGTATTTAAATCTATAGCGGTGAGGATTGTACGGTCCGATGGGGATAGATTGAAACCAGTTATGATGTGTTGGGTTATCGAAGTGAGGACTGTTGATGTTGAGTGGTTACTTCTAAAACCGTGTTGAAAGTCGGGGAGGGTAATGTGTGGGGAGATCTTGTTTAACATAAATTTTCTAGTAATTTAATATATATAATAAATAATAGTATAATATATATATATATATATATATATATATATATATATATATATATATATATATATATATATATATATATATATATATATCTATATTCTATATTTTATATATATAAATATATATATATATATATATATATATATATATATATATATATATATATATATATATTAGAGATGTACCAATGCCGATACTCTATTTTTTAGGTGTTGATTCCGATACCTATGCTTTAATTAATATAAATAAATACACATTAATAAAATAGAACATTTGTGTACTGCTAGACAACTCAGGATTGCATTCATTGTACAACCAATACTTAGTCATTTATTTCATATTTGGTTGTGCTGTGTAATAGGAAAGTTGCGTGTGGTAGGAAGGTGGGTGGTGCAATTAGATCTTTAGTGAATGTTAAGGGACTTAGTTTAGAGTGCAATAGGGTTTTGCATGGGGTATGTTGGCACAGGTGTTAATGCATGGTAGTGAAACTATGGTTTGGAATGCAAGGTATAGATCAAATGTAGAGGCTGTGCAGATGGATAATCTT
>JABUQX010012663.1:40000-52500 GCA_015478945.1 Trachelipus rathkii | reverse complement strand
ATTGCACGAGAATACAATGATGGAAGAAGTTGGCATGGTTCACCCAAATCTTCCCTAAAATCCTAGAACATCTTCCACGTAGCTTGCCTTTCAGATTATCATCAATGCAAGCCGAAGACGGGAAATCTATGAAGGTTGACGAAGTTCTGAATAAATTTACCTATTTACAATTTCCCAAAGTGGTAAGTTTCGAGTTTGAATTCTAAATGTTTTATAAATTGGAATTATCTCCAAGTTGCATAATTTCGCTTTTCAAATTCTTTTTGAAACTATAGAAATTGGTTTTGTGTGGTTAAAAATTAATTTATTTTAACTTGTTCGCTGGATGTTGTATATTTGTTTCGTATCTAGAATAGTACATACCTTTCCTTCTTTCTTTATCTACCAAAACTTCTCATAACAAGTAGGGTTCCTAACATGCATGAAAAAATAGCAAAATGGAAGAGTTTGGCGTAAGTTGAAAGGAAAGCCCCCCGTCAGGACCCTTAAGTGCTAGCTCGTCGCTGCCAAAAAATCCACCTAGGACTTCACGGCGGCGCGATGGACACTAACTGTGGTAGGTCGTCAGGTTTAGAGTTCATCCCCCTGGGCTAGGTACACATTCATATCCCCTCAAAAATCACCGCCATTAACTTCTATTATGCACCATTCTTCTCACTTGAATCTAATTCACATTCCTTTCCAACAAACACTCCTTTTCTGACTCAATTCAATTTTCTTAGGTCTTCCAACTGTACAATTCCCAACATTCTCACCTCTATGCATCCTCTTAGCCAACAGACTCCCATTCATTCTCTTAACGTCACCAAACCATCTTAATATACTCTCATTTATTTTCGCATTCACGCCCCACTTCATACCACACAACTTCTTAACATCCTCATATTATGAATTCTTCTTACTCCTAACACACCCTTAAGATTATCAATTATCAATTTCAACAGCTTATTCCTTAGATCTGTACCTTCCATTCCGCACCATAGTTTCGCTGTCATACAATAACACCGGTAACAACATTCCTTCATGCAAAAACATAGTGCATTCAAGACTTAATCCATTTGCATTCATCAAATATCTAATTGGACCACCCACTTTCCTACTACTCATAACTTTCCTATTACACTGCTTCACCCTTTCCCTCTTTATGATACATAAAAATTTGTTCCAATTGTTCACCATCCAACATGATTTCACACCTTGGATTCTCCTTACTCTTATCCACATTTACTTTCAAACACCTCCTTTTATACATCCTGCCAAACCCCTCTACCAATCTTCTCAAACTTGTTTCAAATTCATCACATAATATCAAATCATCAGAATAAAAAAAGCAAAGTACCCTCCATTCTCTATCATTCTAACACCCTCCCCTACCATTAATTTTATAATTTTATCATTATCTGGTGTGTGAAGAAAGGGATAAATGAGAAAATAAATGAAAGTACTTTGAGATGGTTTGGTCATGTGGAAGGGATGAATGACAGCCGGTTGGTTAAGCGGATGTATAGTGGTGAGTGTGTTGGGAACCGACCGGCTTGGGAGACCGAAGAAAAAGTGGATTGAGTCAGTAAAAGAATATCTGAAGGAGAGAAATGTGAGTTTGGCAGAGGCGAGAATAAAGGTGCATAATAGGAATGAATGGCGGGGTTTTGTGAAGGGGTATGGTTGTGGCCCACCTGGGCCAGGGAATGAACCCTACACTTGACGATAAATATAGTGAGGGTCCGTCGCGGTCCCGTGAAGCTCTAGGGTGGATTTTCTGACTGCGCCGAGTTCTCACTAATAGGTATAGAGGGGCGGTAAGGCTGGGCTTTCTTTTCGACTTGTGTCATGTTCTTCTACTGCTTCTCTTTTCCGATGCATGTCACACCTTACCCCCAGTCTTAGGAAAAAAAAAGAAGATATTATATATATATATATATATATATATATATATATATATATATATATATATATATATATATATATATATATATATATATATATATATATATATATATATATATTTATATTTATTAAGTATTTGATTTTAATTGTAATGAAACTTTATTTATTATATATAGGAACCACTATCTCCTTATCCGTGTATTGTGTTTACTGATGAAAAGAAAAATCCACTGACCTCAAAAAACATCAATATTTGGGCTTACAACAAAGTCATCGTTAACACACATTCAATTTTATGGAGAAGTTTTGCTTTCAGCTTTTCCAAGCAATGGGAAGCCTTCTATGAAAATAGGTATAACTACATTTAGTTAGAGGAAAATGCAAGTCGCACACTCACAAAAAGACTAGTTTTTAATATTTTATTATTATTTTACATTTTAAATTGTGTCTGAAGTTCTGTTTCTTAATTTAGTTAATTTTATATTTGGGACTCCTACTTTATCTAATAAGGTATTTACTTATTTCAATAAGATCTTCATAAATGCTTTTGTTCAATGCCATTATATATATATATATATATATATATATATATATATATATATATATATATATATATATATATATATATATATATATATATATATATATAAAATATATTACAAAATTAAGATATTTTTATGCCAATTCTCCGATTGTATCAGAACTCATGAAGAAATATATAAAACCTTTTAAAATAATCATAACTACATTTAGTTAGTGGAAAATGCAAATCAAATACACAAAAAGACTAGTTTTTATTATTTTATTATTATTTTATATTTTAAATTGTGTTTGAAGTTATCTTTCTTTAGTTAGTTAATTTTGTGTTTGGTACTCCTACTTTGTTGTCTAATAAGGTATTTACTTATTTCAATATCTTTTTAATAAATGCTTTTGTTTAATGCCCATATATATATATATATATATATATATATATATATATATATATATATATATATATATATATATATATATATATATATATATATATATATATATTACAGAATTATTATATTTATGTATGTTTTTTGTTTGAAATTCATTGTATATATAGCAATATGTATAGATTTTATTAAAAATAATAATTTTTCTCGTTGCAAAATGCAATTCACATACACAAAAAGACTAGTTTTGAATATTTTATTATTTTATATTTTAAATTGTGTCTGAAATTCTCTCTTTAGTTAGCTAATTTTGTGTTTGGTACTCCTACTTTATCTAATAAGGTATTTACTTATTTCAATAAGATCTTAATAAATGCTTTTGTTTAATGCCTATATATATATATATATATATATATATATATATATATATATATATATATATATATATATATATATATATATATATATATATATATATATATATATATATATATATATATATATATATATATATATATATTGCAAAATTATATTTATGTATAGTTTTTGTTTGTAGTTCATTGTATATATATCAATATATATATTTTATTAAAATTAATTTTATTACCTTGTCCTTTCATTTTATAGAGAAAAGAGTTAAAATTGTTTCTGATCCAATATATATATATATATATATATATATATATATATATATATATATATATATATATATATATATATATATATATTTATATATATATATTTATAACATACTATCTGATCAATATATATATATATATATATATATATATATATGATAATAATATCCATAAATAATATGAAAATGAAACCCTTAAAAGTTCTTTGAGGAACCTTTAGTATTTAGCTTTGAACCCTGCAATAAAGGTTCTAATTGAAGTCCCTAAAAGGTTCGAAATATGTGACCAAAGAACCCTTAAAGGGTTCCATACTGAACCGCCTATATAGGTATTTCTGGAACCCTAAAGAAGTTCTGTATGGTTATTTTTGGAACCCTTGAAGGTTCCAAACCACCATTGTACACGGTTCTTTTTGGAACCCTTCAGAAGGGTTCTAAATGATACCCCAAAAAGGTTCTAAATACGGGACAACGTGGGGAACCCTAAATGGTTCTATCTCAAACCGTTCTATGGTTAGTTTTGGAACCCTTAAGGGTTCCAAGCTGAACCATTGTACACGGTTCTTTTTGGAACCCTTCAAAAGGGTTCTACATGATACCCCAAAAGGGTTCTAAATACGGGACAACGTGGGGAACCCTAAATGGTTCTATCTCGAACCTTTTTTTCTAAGAGTGTATGACTTTATTTTATGAATGAAGCAAAAATTAAACTTAAAATATTACAATTATTACAAATATAATAAGTAAGATTAAAACTAAAATTTAAAATATACGAAAAATAAATGTGAAGTTGATAATTTAGATTGTGTCTTTTTTCTTTCTTTCTTCTATGTAAAAATATTTAGGTAATCGGACATTTCGTTATATTTTATATTGATGTCTGGTCTATGCTTTCTTATAAGAAGGGACTCTGCCAGCCGAAGATCCGAAAATTCCCTCTTTTTAATCAAAATTTTGAAGTAATTTACTATTTCATTATTGTGTAATTTTTTATGTTCTTCCTGCATATGGTGGTGTATCTTACTTGGTTTGTACCTGTGCTGCAACATACGCTGCCGAAGGGTATTCGTCGTATAACCAATGTAAGTGGCGTTACATCCACTCTCATTGCAATGGAATTGGTACACGACGTTGGTACACTCGCCAGCAGATGGTACATCACGAGCACTAAAGCAAGAAGACAACTTTGTTGGCTGATAATAACTTCTAATAGTGATTGCTTCATTATTTTTCCCTTTGATATGTTTCTTTAAAATGATTTTCAATCTTGATTCCTCTTCATTTATTGAACCAACCACTTCGCTCTTGTAATAGAAGATGAGGTTTTTATTATCTTTGTCTTTAGGATCGGCCAATATATTTAATGTGTTTTTCAGCGTTTTTTCTACTAAATATTGAGGAAAACCATTGTTAATTAGTAGCTTAGTTATTCTTTTAATTTCTTTATCAAAGAGCTCCCAATATATATATATATATATATATATATATATATATATATATATATATATATATATATATATATATATATATATATATATATATATATATATATATATATATATATATATATATATATATATATATATATATATAAAATACAACACCATATGCAGGAAGAACATAAAAAATTACACAATAATGAAATAGTAAATTACTTCAAAATTTTGATTAAAAAGAGGGAATTTTCGGATCTTCGGCTGGCAGAGTCCCTTCTTATAAGAAAGCATAGACCAGACATCAATATAAAATATAACGAAATGTCCGATTACCTAAATATTTTTACATAGAAGAAAGAAAGAAAAAGACACAATCTAAATTATCAACTTCACATTTATTTTTCGTATATTTTAAATTTTAGTTTTAATCTTACTTATTATATTTGTAATAATTGTAATATTTTAAGTTTAATTTTTGCTTCATTCATAAATAAAGTCATATCCTTGAAAATGTCCACCGTGAGCGGACGAAAGCTTGGATCATTTCAGAAGGCAATTGTTTTGTTTTATTCAAGAATTGTCCTGAAGAAAATTAATGAAAATGTTAGGAAGGTTTTTAGGAATTTAGAAAAGTCTTGCAAAAATTATATTAAGACAAATGCTGATTTGTTATTTCTAAAATAATAATAATAATAATAATAATAATAATAATAATAATAATAATAATAATATTATTATTATTATTATTATTATTATTATTATTATTATTATTAATATTATACATTTTTTATTGGCAGTATAGGATGCAAACTATATGTATTATTATTATATTATTATTATTATTATTATTATTATTATTATTATTATTATTATTATTATTATTATTATTATTATTATTATTATTATTATTATTATTATTATTATTATTATATTATTATTATTATTATTATTACTATTATTATTATTATTATTATTATTATTATTATTAACCTTTTACTTCATTTTTCCAAATAAATAAAAATATTATTTAAAATAGTTCTGCTAATTTACCCTACTTATATTTTTGTTTTGTAATTAAAACATGGCTACTAAGCCTGACTCGAAAAAAAAAATATATATTTTTGGAGACGAGGAAGGTGAATTTTTTTTTTTTTTTTTTTTTTTTTTTTTTTGCTATGCACGAGGGCTTGGGTCAAGTAAGAATTCAGAAGCTCCATATGAAGGAGATAATTTTAAAATGATGGAGTCGGAGACAGAGTTATAGAACCAGTTAAAAAAAAAGATAAATAAAACAAAATGAAATCGAACAATATATATATATATATATATATATATATATATATATATATATATATATATATATATATATATATATATATATATATATATATATATATATATATATATATATATATATATATATATATATATATATATATATATGTGTGTGTGTGTGTGTGTGTGTGTGTGTGTGTGTGTGTGTGTGTGTGTGTGTGTGTGTGTGTGTGTGTGTGTGTGTGTGTGTTATGTATAATTTTTATTTTTTCCATTTCTCTTTACTTCGTTTTAGATTTGTGACATTTTTAGAGCCCTGTCTTATTTTGGTAAGAACTTTCGGTGAAGAACACAATGGACAAGCATGTTTTCCCGTTAGCGATCAATGTCTCATGTTCTTCCGAACACGTTTGCTCAGATTAACGAGTGTGTTGTGTTCATTCGCTAAACACGTAATGTTCGATCAAACTATTTGTCAAACATCGATCAAACTATTTGTCAAACAATTTTTGAGCTTGTATGATTTCTTTGCGCAATTGTTAAAGAGCTTCAATTTTTAATTTTTATTTTTTTGTTAGATTTTTTTTTTTTTTAAAACAATTTTTTTGGAAACCATTTTGGTTTTAATATTTATAGATCCATAAATATTCAAGAAGGAAGTAATTAAATGGCTACAACGTCATTGACATGAAATCCAAGAATTAAATAAGTCTAATAAATAATTATCTTCAAATTATATTAACCTTTATTACATCTACTCAAATTTACTCAAATTTTAATTTACCAAAAAACTTCTTGAACAAAAAAAAAATAAATTAAATATTTTTTCATTACAACTCAAATTTAACCCAAAAAATCTTTCAAAAGATGTTATTTCATCTTTTCTCATTGAATTATCTTACCAACTACTAAAATAATCTTAACATTTTTTTAAAAAAAATTTAAACTACCCTTGTAATGCTTTGTTCCTTAATTGCTCATATTTTAAATTAATCCTTCCTTCTTTTAAGAGCTTGTCTTTCTCTATCGACCATTGTAGAAGAACTCATTTGTTATAAGAAATTTCGAAACTCATCCAAACAACTTTTATTCTTGTCAACGAATTATCTTCATGTCGAGAAATTTTTATTCCTTCTGGCTCTTGTTATACATTCCTTAACTCTCTCCCTCTCCCTCTCCTTATTAATACATACATACATACATACATACATATTCTATATATATATATATATATATATATATATATATATATATATATATATATATATATATATATATATATATGCATTTATACATATATATATATATACTATATATATATATATATGTATATATATATATATATATATATATATATATATATATATATATATATATATATATATAATTTAGATATATATATATATATATATATATATATATATATATCTATATATATATATATATACCTATTTATATATATATTTATATATTTATGAAATTAAGGATATATATATATATATATATATATATATATATATATATATATATATATATATATATATATATATATATATATATATATATATATATATATATATATATATATATACATATATAAAATATATATATATATATATATATATATATATATATAATATATATATATATATATATATATATATATATATCTTTATATATATATATATATATATATATATATATATATGTATATATATATGTATATATATATATATATATATATATACTATATATATATATATATATATATATAACATATATATATATATATATATATATATATATATATATATATATTGGGAAGGTAATTAGTGAGTGAGAGGAAATGGGTAGAGTGAGGAAGTTAAAGAATGGAAAATCCGTAAGGTATAGATAAATTACTGGTGAAATGATGATCAAGAATGAAGGCGAGATTGTGATTGAATGGATATGGATGTTACGCGTGCAACAAAGCGTTTATGGAGGGTATAGTTTATAAGGATTTGAGGAGAACAGTAATTATACCTTTATATAAGGTATGGCAGATAATGGGGAACTGAAGGAATTAGGGAGTGCTTTTACACTGAGTGTTGTAGGGAAGATATAATGCTGGTATTTGGTTGAAAGAGTGCCTTAAGTGACTGATGAGACTGATTGGTCAAGAACCAGGTGCATTTAGAAGTGGTATAGAGGATGTGTGGATCAATTTTTCACACATAAAAACAAATGATTGAGAAAATGTCAGAGAAGAATAAGTGTATTTAGTTTTTTTGGGGGACTTGTAACAGTCATATGACAGGAATAAAAGAAGATCTGTGGCAGGGTGTTAGTGATATATGATGGAGGTGGGCTAGGCTTTGAATGGAATCAAAAATATGTATTTAGATAGTGAAGCGTATGTAAGAATAAATAGAGTTGAAAGTGAATGGTTTAATGTTAATAGTGGAGTGAGGCAGAAATGTGTTATGTCTCCATGGCTATTTAATTTGTATATGGATGTGTAGATGAGTAAAATTAGAAGTAGGGGTGCTAGGAAAGGTGATAACCTGATGGAGAATGGAGAGAGTGGAGGTGCCCTGCTTATTGTATTCGGATGATTTGGTTTTGTGTGACTAATCGAAGAACGTTTGAGTGGTTCGTAGAGATATGTCAGGGTGCATAAAGGAGGGGCTTGAAAGTGAACGTGGATAAGATAAGAGTAAGTTGATAGTAGTGAGTGAGGAGAGTCCAAGATGTGAAATCATGTTTGATGGTGAGCAATTGGAACAAGTATCTGAGTTTATATATCTAGGATATATGTTAAATTAAATGTAAATGTTAGGAAGGGGACTGGTACAATTAAATCATTGGTGAATATAAAAGGACTAAGTCTTGAGTGCTCTTGGGTTTTGTACCAGGGTATATTGTTACCGGTGTTAATATATAGTAGTGAAACTATGGTATTGGAATAAGAGGTATAGACCTAAGGTACAATTTCTTAAGATGGTCAATCTTAGGGGCATGTTAGGTGTGAGAGGAATTAATAAATTGTTAAGGAGTTGAGTGGTGTGAAAAAGTGTAAGTGTGAGAATAACCGAAAATTTATTAAGATGGTTTGGTCGTATGGAAATTATGGATGATAGTTGGCTGTGCCAAGCAGATTTATAATAGTAGAGTGGAAATTGACCGGCCATGAAAAGAAAATTGCATTAAATCACTAAAAGAATGTCTAAGTTTGGCAGCAGCGAGAAGAAAAGTGCATAATAGAAGTGAATGCCGGAGTTTTGTGAGGGGATATGGTTGTGCTCCTGGCCCAAGGGATGAACCCTACATTGATAAGATAACACAGTGAAGTTCCGTCAGGTCTTGTTTTTGAAGTCCTAGGGTGGATTTTTTTTTTACCGCGACGGGCTCTCACTTTAGGGTATGGAGGGGATATTAGGGGTGGGGACTTTCCACTTCTACTAACATTTCTTCTTCCATCTGATGTATGTTGCGGAACTTGCCCACAATCTAAAGAAAGAGAGATGATGAAGGTGAATAATATATATATATATATATATATATATATATATATATATATATATATATATATATATATATATATATATATATATATATATATATATATATATTTCTTCACCTATATATATATATATATATATATATATATGTATATATATATATATATATATATATATATATATATATATATATATATATATATATATATATATATATATATATATATATATATATATATATATATATATATATATATTTATATATATATATATATATATATATATATATATATATATATATATATATATATATATATATACTTCTAAACTTTTTTTTATACATATATTTATAAATATATACATATTTATATTTTTATATATATATATATATATATATATATATATATATATATATATATATATATATATATATATATATATATATATATATATATATATATATATATATATATATATATATATATATATATATATATATCGTAGATTTAGTACTTTAAAATCTTCTTGTCTTATAAAGTTTTAATGTAGGTGATATAGAACTACAAGCATATTTTAATCCATTAGAGCGAAATCTAATAAAAAGTCCGTCTGTTCCAAGATTGTACCACGTTTGTCTTCATTTTAAACTGTTAATGATATCATTAATATAGAAACAAAAGCGAGAAATTAAGACAGAACCTAATTTACATTTTGGATTTTCCAAATATTTCGTTCACATTTTTTTTTCTTCTTCTTTATTAAAGAAACGATATTTTTTGGTATTAAGCTTTAATATAAGTGTAATATATGTGTTATGATATGTTTTATATAAATCTTATAAAAAATATTAGTTATGCATTTATTATTTACTAAAGTAAATGGTTTACAATTTATATATATAAAATTGTATATTTTCTTTTGTATTAGATTATTCTATTCTTAATACTTTCATATTATTATAAATCATAAATTTATCATTTAGTATTATTTATAATTAATTATCATAAATAGTTAACAATTTATATTTACAATATACATTTTTTAATATTAAAATATATTATATTCTTAAATACGGTAACAGTTTACTACTTAACATTCCTTATCACTAATTATAATAAATAGTTAGCAATTTAAATACAGAAAATATATTTTTTAGTATTAAAAATATATTCTATTTTTAAATACGGTAACAATTTCATAGTATTATAAATGAGTATTTGAAAGGTCAACATCGCTCTAAAACGCACTTAATCATCTCTTCTTTGAAATGAGATTTAAGGATTTTGAGAGAAAAGAACGATTTATAGTAATAAAATAAGAGTTAAATTTTCATTCAATCATATGGAGGACGAGTTAAGCTGCCAAATAGTCATGTATATAAAGTGATTCGTAAACTAGAATTTATGGAAGCCATTTAACATATCTACTTTAATAAGAAAAAAATAGGATATCTTTAAATAACAATAATACTAATACTAAAACTACTACTACTACTACTACTACTACTACTACTACTACTACTACTACTACTACTACTAATAATAATAATAATAATAATAATAATAATAATAATAATAATAATAATAATACTAATAATAATAATAATAATAATAATAATAATAATAATAATAATAATAATAATAATAATAATAATAATAATAATAATAATAATAATCATAATCATAATAATAATAATAATAATAATAATAATAATAATAATAATAATAATAATAATAATAATAATAATAATAATAATAATAATAATAATAATAATAATAATAATAATAATAATAATAATAATCATAATAATCATAATCATTATCATTATCATTATCATTATCATTATCATTATCATTATCATAATCATAATCATAATCATAATCATAATCATAATCATAATCATAATCATAATCATAATCATAATAATAATAATAATAATAATAATAATAATAATAATAATAATAATAATAATAATAATAATAATAATAATAATAATAATAATAATAATAATAATAATAATAATAATAATAACACAGGCCTGCATTTGAAAAAAAATTTCTGTTCCTGGGGTTTTCTGAAGTGATTCCTAACGAAATTGTCCTCCTAAATTGAAATATGACATTCATTTTGCTCAATCAGGTCTGGTTTTTGAGATACAGCGCACTACTTCTTTTAGAAATTGGGTAATTTTAAGAAAAATTCGTTATTTATATCAAAGTTATTTAATAAATTACAATTACTTGTAAACTAGAAAAAAAATAAATACCGACTCAATTCGACTTTCCTTTAATTAATTTTAAACTTACAGACTACTTATGAGCCTACCCAAGACGTGCAAGAAACTATTTTCCAAGAAACGAAGTCCTTGATGATTTCCGTTTGTGAAGCGATGTTGGTTCGTCGCGTTTAAGACACCAGCAATAGTCAGCTAACATGTTGATGTCCCAGCGTCCTTGATATCTTGTTTCCATCGTCTTTATGTCTTGGTGAAATCTTTCACCGTCCTCGATATCATCTTTCCACCATCGTCTTTATGTCTTGATGTGAATGGAGAAAATGCATTTTTATCGACATGCGAGCTCCCATTTTTTCGAAGCTTTTCATAAGCTCATTTACATGTGAGATATATTCTGAGCTTCTTTTATTTCCCAGAAAACCGTCAATTACTTTACTAAACGATCACCATGCATCTTGTTCACTGGCTTCCATATTGGTGTAAAAATGCTTGTCCTTTAACAGAGTTCTAATTTGGGGACCGTCAAATATGCCTGCATGGAGCTTTGCATCACTGATGTGTGGGAATTTTTGCAGTAGATACTTAAAAGCTTGGCCTTCTTTA
>JABUQX010012663.1:25000-35000 GCA_015478945.1 Trachelipus rathkii | reverse complement strand
TTATGGATTTGCGACAGGCGTATGACTGGATTAATAGGGAAGCTCTATGGTAGGTGTTAGTGATATATGGTGTTGGTCGTAGGCTTCTGAATGGAATCAAAAGTATGTATGACGATAATGAAGCATATGTAAGAATAAATGGAGTCGAAAGTGATTTGTTTAATATTAATAGCGGAGTGAGACAGGGATGTGTTATCTCTCCTTGGTTATTCAATTTGTATATGGATGGGGTTATGAAAGAAATAGAGGTGGGTGTGGTAGGGGATGGTGTTAGAATGACGGAGAATAGAAGAGAGTGGAGGGTGCCCTACCTATTATATGAAGATGATTTGGTTTTGTGTGGCAAATCTGAAGAGAGTTTGAGAGGATTGGTAGAGATATTTGGCAGGGTGTGTAAAAAGACGGGTTTGAAAGTAAACGTAGATAAGAGTAAGGTTATGGTTGTGAGTGAGGACAGTCCTCGGTGTGAAGTTATGTTAGATGGTGAGCAGCTGAAACAAGTGTCTGAGTTTAAATATTTAGAATATACGTTGGATGAAAAGAGAACGGATGATGCAGAGTGTAGTAGGAAAGTTGTGAATATAAAGGGACTAAATCTTGAGTGAGCTAGGGTTTTACATGAGGGTATGTTCTTAACTGTGTTGATGTGTAGTTGTGAAACTTTGGTCTGGAATAAGAGGTATAGATCTAAAGTACAATGTGTTCAGATGGATAATCTTAGGGGCGTGTTAGGTGTGAAAAGAATTGATAAAATGAGGAATGAACGTATTAGAGAGTTGTGTGGTGTGAAGAAAGGGGTAAATAAGAGAATAAGTGAAAGTAGGTTGAGATGGTTTGGTCATGTGGAAAGGATGGATGATAGTCGGTTGTTTAAGCGGATGTATAGTGGTGGTGTGCTGGGAATTGATCGACTGGGAGACCGAGGAAAAAGTGAATTGAGTCAGTAAAGGAATGTTTGGAGGAGAGAAATGTGAGTTTGGCAAAGGCGAGAAGAAAGGTGCATAATAGGAGTGAAGGGCGGGGTTTTGTGTGGCCCACCTGGGCCAAGGGATGAATCCTAAATTGACGAGATGCCATAGTGAGGGTCCATCGCGGTCCCGTGAAACTCTAGGGTGGATTTTCTGACTGCAACAAGTTCTCACTAAAAGGTAGAAAGGGGGCGGTAAGGCTGGGCTTTCTTTTCGATTTGCGTCATATTCTTGTACTACTTTCTGCTTCCGATGCATGTTACACACCTTACCCCCAGTCTTGGGAAGAGAAGATGGGTGATGATATATAAATATATATATATATATATATATATATATATATATATATATATATATATATATATATATATATATATATATATATATATATATATATATATATTTATATATATATATATATATATATATATATATATATATATATATATATATATATATATATATATATATATATATAAAACATCTGAAATATCTCTTTTAATGAAAAAAATATATAAATATATATATATATATATATATATATATATATATATATATATATATATATATTATACAGAAGTTGCAAATCAGAAAACACTATCAATTTTTGTCAATCCATACATGTTTATGCATAAATATGAATGTTGAAATATCTTTGAAATACTTTGGATATATTAACAAGCAAGATAGAAAAAAAAGGCAAGCAAGACCACAATATATAATTTTAGTTCAAACCAATAATATAGGAAAAAATTTAAAACTGAAGTCATGGAAAGAAATTTAAAATTATTGAAGAAATATAAAAAAAATAAAAAGGGATGAGAGAGAGAGAAAGAGAGAGAGAGAGAGAGAGAGAGAGAGAGAGAGAGAGAGAGAGAGAGAGAGAGAGAATATCGAAATTTAAAGAAATAATAAAATGTAAAAATATCACAAAACTTAAGAAGACATCATCAAGAATTATGGACATATAAAGCAGAGTCAATATACACAACAATGGCAGCAACAATTACAGTAAAAACAATAAAAATAAGCAAACTACCAATAACAAGTAAAACAACAGCAACAACAATAAAAACAACAACAACAGAACAATAACAATAACAACAACAACAACAACAACAACAACAACAACAACAACAACAACAACAACAACAACAACAACAACAACAACAACAGCAGAACAGCAACAGAACAGAAACAATAACTTTAACAAAAACAAGAATATCATCAGTAGTCTCTCACTCTATAGATCCAATTCAATGAATATGATTTCAACTCTGGTTCACAACCTTTGACGATCGAAACTATCCTCAAATTGTATAACATTCCTTATGACATTCATTCTGGCTACGATTCTGACTCTACAATGCTTTTGTGTGTTGAGTTTGTCACGAACATTCACCCAACTAGAGCGTTTTCTAGTTGTTTCTAGCAATTATAAGCTAGAGCGTTTTCTAGTTGTTTTCTAGCAATTATTTTAAGGACAACGTAGCAAAGAATGAATTTCACAAGAACTAAAATATGCCGTCTTTTTTTTTTTTTTTTTTTTATCTATTGTGCTCATTGTTACCAAAATATATAATTTTAAAAAAAAAATTAAACAATTCTTAAATCAATTTAAAACAATTTATTTATTTATAAAGAAATAGTGAAAGTTAAAAATTACCTACTCTTCGTTAACATATTTTAAATAACAAAAACGAGAACTCAACATGTGCAGAGTGAATATAAATTTTTGTGAAGACTTTCCATTAAAATCTATAACCCTGAATTAATAGCCAAAAATCAAATGAAAATATAATAAATTAAAATCCAAATAATATACTAATATTCAGTTTACATTATATTTTGCCTCATAAATAATAAATTTACCTTTTAAATATTATTTAATATAACATAATGTTAATATAATTAATTTACCTTACCTTCTAAGTAAGTCCTTATAAACTTTTAACACAATATTTTAATTTCTTAACACGAAGATTCCATGTCTTCCATTTCATCAAAATAAATACGAAAATGTGACGACAGATGTTGGTAGTAGGTAGTTACCTCGAAAAGTGTTTCTGAAAATTTTATGCCCTTAAAGATATTAATTTCATTCATTATATCATTCAAGAAAATTTTCTACTCTTAATTATAATAATAATTTATGATATATATATATATATATATATATATATATATATATATATATATATATATATATATATATATATATATATATATATATATATATATATATATATATATATATATATATATATATATATATATATATATATATATATATATATATATATATATAATAATTTTTATTAAATTACTGTTTTTGTAAACTCGTTCTCTCTCTCTCTCTCTCTCTCTCTCTCTCTCTCTCTCTCTCTCTCTCTCTCTCTCTCTCTCTCTCTCTCTCCCTCTCTCTCTCTCTCTCTCTCTCTCTCTCTCTCTCTCTCTCTCTGACACATACATACACAAGCGCACACGCACATACTTCAGCTCTCTCTCTCTCTCTCTCTCTCTCTCTCTCTCTCTCTCTCTCTCTCTCTCTCTCTCTCTCTCTCTCTCTCTCTCTCTCTCTCTCTCTCTCTCTCTCTCTCTCCTCCATTCACTAAGTAAAGTTGACAGAAACCCTTCGGGTCACGTGTTTGTTGAAAAGAGATCCTCGGAATGTCCAATCTTGGCTCAATCCCTCTCGTCAGTGTCCGAAAGCATTTGTTCCACATCGAGATTTGGACCTCTTTTTTAAAAGTGGGGCGAATGGGGGAGGGGGAATGTGCAAGGGAGGTAGGGGGAAGAGGGGGAGCAAGGAGGAACAGAAAAAAAAAAAATAGAAAGATAAATGAATAAACGGTAAACGTGCATGTTAAGAATAATTGCTCTGATGAAAGCAAAGTGGGTAGTCAAAAGCTTGCAATTATAAATATATATATATATATATATATATATATATATATATATATATATATATATATATATATATATATATATATATATATATATATATATATATATATATATATACTGTATATTGTGGAGATGTACCGGATCCGGATCTACTTTTAAAAACGAATCCGAAAGGGATCTGAACCGAAATGCGGATCTTTTATATATATATATATATATATATATATATATATATATATATATATATATATATATATATATATATATATATATATATATATATATATATATATATATAAATATATATATATATATATATATATATATATATATATATATATATATATATATATATATATATATATATATATATATATATATATATATATATATATATATATATATATATATATATATATATATATATTCACTTTTATCATTATTTTAATGTCAAATTATTATTATTATTATTATTATTATTATTATTATTATTATTATTATTATTATTATTATTATTATTATTATTATTATTATTGCTATTCTTGTGTGTGTGTGTTTATTATTATTACTATTACTATTACTATTACTATTACTATTATTATTATTATTATTATTATTATTATTATTATTATTATTATTATTATTATTATTATTATTATTATTATTATTATTATTATTATTATTATTATTATTTTTATTATTATTATTATTATTATTATTATTTATTATTATTATTATTATTATTATTATTATTATTATTATTATTATTATTATTATTATTATTATTATTATTATTATTATTATTATTAATCAAGATGCTGAAACTCGCTGGAATAGCACTTAACTAATGCTGGATCGCATCGAAATGCTTAAGAGTGCTTTACTGCTCTTTATAGCTGTCCATCCTGATAATCCTGTCCTAACCGCAAATGGCTGGCAGGTGAATGAAAAAGTTATCGTATCATTTCAACCATTTTATGATACAGCACCTAATGTAGAAAATCAATCTTAATTCAATGTTGCCTTCTGTAATAACTCATATCAGAGCATTAGATCTTTTCTTTTTAAATATTGGTAATGACGATGGTGATGAGCAAACATTGAAACTAGAACTCAAAAACGCCTTGAAATGACTTCTTGTGGTGAGCAGTAATATATTTAAGATATAATGGATTTACAGTAATTGTTTTCCACTATATATAAGATAAATATTTTTTTCTCAAACTGTTAAAGTAAAGTCTTCGCAGCGTGAGAAAGATGGAATTAAAGATGGAATAATGAATAAATTAAAAGATATAGATGAGTTTTTTTTTGAGAATATGAAATAACATAATCCTCTATCTCAAAAAATTCTTTTTCAATTAGAAACCTTGAGAGTGGGTCCTCAATATCATCAAAGTCAACACATTCAACTCAAGTGAGTCCTTTGAGAATATGTAACAACAAAATTCTCGGGCTCATAAAATTCTTCTCCAAATAGAAACCGTGAGAGTGAACTCTCAGTACCATCAACGTCAATACATTCAACTGAACTAAGATATTAAAATACTGAAGATGGTATAGAAAGAGAGGAAACCAAAAGGAGAAACGAGATTAAAAGAAAAATCAAAAATATCTGAACATTTATGTAAAGAATATGAAAGCTATCTAAAAGAAAATTCAATTTCTTCAAAGGCTACAGAAGAAAATGTTTTGCAGTAGTGTAGTAGTAAAAAAACAGTTTCCATACATCACATTTATAGCAAGAAAAGTGCTTGAAGTCCCTACTTCATCAGTTTCCTCAGAAAGACTTTCCTAAAGCAGGTAATGTATTTTAAGAGAAAAGATCAAGATTTCGCCAAAGCATGTAAAGAAAAGCCAAATTTTCTGCATCATAATAATGCGTTCAAATAAATTGAAATTCAAAATTAAATTTATTAGGAAAATAAAGAGAAAAATTAGTCAGTTTCTTTTCTGTTTCTTCTATAATAAATAAATAAATATTGAATATATATAGCTAAGAAAATAGAAGAAAAAGTAAGTAAGTTTTCATTCATGTATATTTTATAATATTAAAAACATAAGTGTTGAATATATCTGTGAACGTATTAGCTTAAATGTTGAACCAACTCGCTTTTCGAAATACGTGAAGATTTAGTACACATTATACATTATATAACTTCACATTATATACTATACAATATTACACAATATACATTATATAACTGTACGATATCTAACTACATACAAGGGATGAAGAAGTTCCGATAAGATCTAGCAGGATCCACGTTAGATCCGCCAGGAAACGAATCTTTGAGATATCAAGATTCTGTACCTCTAAGATATACAGAGTGTTTCTAAAGTTCGCTTACAATGTTTGAGGGGTGATAGAGGAGGTCGAAATGACCAACTATTTCAGGTGGCAAAAATCACGTAGGTGCATGGTTACCCCGATAGGTAGGGCAGAAGATGGTTTCATCCGTAAGGAGTACTGGTTGAGAAATTTTAAATTACAATGCGTTTATTTGTGAAGATACTTAGCGTAAATATTCTAAGTGTTATTCCATACCGATGACACGTTCTCTTGAGCACCCTACCGAGGTAACCGTGAACCTACCTGGCTTTTGCACCCTGAAAAAATTGGTTATCTCGACTTCTCCTATAACCTCTTCAACGTTGTAAACAATATATATATATATATATATATATATTACCTTAATATATATATAATATTTATCTTTACATAATATATTTTATATATATAATTTTAATATGTTCTACTATATATTTGTGGGTATAGAAACAAAAATATTTATATGATATAATTAAAACACGGGTATATATATATATATATATATATATATATATATATATATAATATATATATATATATATATATATATATATATATATATATATATATATATATATATATATATATATATATATATATATTATATATATATATAACACCTTTTTAACGAATGCATCTTTAATCCTAATGTATTTAAAACAAAATATTCGTCTATACTTTTAACCGTTTATTTTTCAAGTTGTTATATTTGATTTTAGTTTGCCTTTTAAACAAGAAATATTTGTTTAAAAAAATTGTCAATCAATTCTTTCTCTCTCTTTCAACGGAATCACAAGCTTTTGAAATTCTTTAGACATGAATTTACCAGATATTAGAAGATGACTTTATCTAACCCACACAAGAAAATTTCAGATTTGAGTTATATAGTATATATATATTATATATATATATATATACTATATATATATAATATATATATATATTATATATCATCATATATATATATATATATAATATATATATATAAATCTATATGCAGTATTATATATAGTATATATATATAATGATATATATATATATATATATATATATATTATATAATATATATAATATATATATATATATATATATATATAAATATATATATATATATATACATTTATAATATATATATATATATATATATACTATAGTATATATATTATATATATATATATATTTTTTATATAGTAAAATAATAATATATATATAGGTATTAATATATATATATATATATATATATATATATATATATATATATATATATATGATTCTAGTATGTGTATATAAATTCTTTTATTATATATTTTAATTAATGTAAGGTAAGTATGAGTAGTGTTGAAATTCTAAAATATATTAGTCGATAAGGAATGAATCTAATCTTTGGAAACGAAAGTTTTTCTTTTGAGGAAGTTAAAAATTTCCTTCAAGAAACAGTAAGAAGGAAAACTACTTTTAATACCTTTTAAGTTTGTACTATTCTTTTTCAACTCAGATTAAAAATTGGTCCAATATTATTGCTATGATAATGTCTGCCTTCATGCCTAAGTAAAGCTTATTTTCTTAATTATTTCTTTAGACTTAGAAAAAGACACTATGGAACCCGTTAGTGAAAACAAGAGAAGGAAAAAGGAAGGATATTAGAAAGATTGTTGTATTTCCTAAGGAGGAACAATTTTCTGACTAGTCGAAGTATATATTTTTCGTCATTTCTAGATTAAATATATGAATTTTATATGTGAAAAATATGTTATATGTGATATGTTATATGTTATATGCTATATGCTATATGTTATATGTTATATGTTATATGTTATTTGTTATATGTTATATGTTATATGTTATATGTTATGTGTTATGTTATATGTGAAAATATGTTAATTTTATGAGTTTGAAAACGACGATAATCTTTGAACTTATTAAAGTTAGACAGAATGAAATAATAATATGGAATTTACTCCTCCTTAATAGTGTGCATCACATTATTTCTGTTGCTTGGTATTTCAGAAACCCTCAGATCTAGCCAAAGTAAAAGTTACACCAAGAGGAATCCAAGAAGTAAGACCTCAAATTCGACCAGTTTGAAGAAAAATAAAGTTTTGATGCCGAAAGCTAGAGTCGTTGTAGACTTGTAACTGAGGATTTGAAAATAATTGGATCACGAAAAGGAAATTAGGAATGGAAACCATAGAAATGAAAGGGTTAACAGTTTAATGAAAAATATAAATAATAATAATATATAGAATAACACAGGATGTCCAGAAATTATCTACACAATTTTCTCATAGCATAAATATATTATGGGCAAACCAAGGAGTTTGATACAAACATAATTAGAATTTTTATTATGGAAAGTTTGTTTCACATTAGTGACAATGTTACAAACATTCAATATGCGCACCATTAGTGATTCTCAAAACATTCACTCGATATTCCAAATCCTACCTTGTGCTCACCAGCATTTCTATAATAATTTGTTGAATAACAGCTGGAATTATTGATTTTAAATCAGCAATGTCTGTCACTTGGGTATTGTAAATAATATCTTTGACGAATCCTCAAAGGAAAAATGACATGATTTGATGTCGGAAGATCTAGGCAGCCAAGAAATTGAACCTTCACGGCCGATCCACCTGTTTTTGGAATTTGTCGTTTAGGGACCTGCTGACTGTTCTGCCCCAATGCGGCGGTGTGACGTCTTGCTTTGAAACATTATGCGGGGAGAAAGTTATAAAAAGTGTGAGGATAAAAAAAGTGAGTAAAAAAATACAAAGGTAGTTTAATCAGCACATTCGGAGATCAGCTGTAGAGTTTTATGGAAAAAGTATGGTCTAATCTTCCTATCATATAACAGACCACGTCACACAATAATCTTTTTCAAGCACAATAACAGTTACGAATACTAAAACTATAAGGGGTTATCTGTAAAATGACACAACATGAGCTTTTCTACACCTCTACAGTGCATGATGATGTATTTAAAATTTAAGTTGTGCACATACTTCTCGGACACCCTGAATATAAAAAAATGTCTATTATGTCACATTCATCACTAAGATAGTCAGGGATAGAGATGCGATAGATTTTTCTTCTAAAAAAAAATTTTAAAGTGTCTTTTTATTTTGCGTATAATACTATATAATATTATATATATATACTATATAATATATATGATATTATATATATATATATATATGATATATTATATATATATATATATTATATATAATATATACTATATAAAGTTTTTATGGGAGATATATGATATATATATATATATATATATATATATATATATATATATTATATATATATATATATATATATACTATATATATATATATATATTATATATATATAATACTAATTAACTACTGTGTTATTGTATAGGTAGTGAGGGAATATGGCTATAAATTAAGAAGTATTAAAATAAAGTTGAAAGGGTGCAGAGGGATGGCAAGCACAGGGACCGTTAAAGGTATAATTAGAATCTGACCAAGAGGATTTGAAATTCATTAGAGAGTATTGTGGATGTGAATGAAAGGGGTAAATGAGAGAATTAAATGAAAGTATGTTGAGAATGGTTTGTAAATATGGAAAGGCAATTGAATGATAGTAGGGTCAATGGATTAGACGGGAGTGGTAGAGTGGGAGAGTGTGTTGGGCAAAAGAAACAGGAATGGAGAAAAGTAAGACAAAAGTGGATTGAGTTAAAGGTAAAAGGAATGTTTGAAGGAGAGAATTGTCGAGTTTGCGTAGAGGAAGAGAAGAAAGGTTGATAATAAAAAGGAGT
>JABUQX010012663.1:15000-17500 GCA_015478945.1 Trachelipus rathkii | reverse complement strand
GTTGGGTGGTGCATGGGCTCTTCCCTCAGTAGAAAAATGTTTGTACTCTATGCATTTGTATCAGTGGTTCCGACAGATTTTAACTTTTTCTAATTAAAAACCTTTCTGTCAAAAAAAATTGAAAGTCGAATTTCAACCATACTCTTAATTATTCTTCATACTCTTGTATATGTATATATATATACTCCTTATTACTTTATATGTATATAAATAATTCTTCTTTATATAACCTTATGTATATATATATATATATATATATATATATATGTATATACTATTATATATAATATATATATATATATAACTATATATATATATATGGTATATATATATATATATATAAAGTTATAAAAGCAAAAATAACAATTAAAATCCAGACAAAGAAATAAACAACTAAATAAATCCAATAAAAGAATTAAAAATAAGCTTTTTAAAAACTACTTTCGTTATTAGGTCAATTCCAGAAGTCATCCCCCTCCCCCCTGCCTCTCACATCTTTCCCTCATTCCCCCAAATCTCCCTTCCTCTAATGAATCCACACACACGCACACACAAACATACACAAACAGACAAGGTCTTATCATCCAAATAATGCCAAAAGGACGACTCAATGTAAAATACGAGATGTCGCTCCATCTCGATAAATCTTTCACAAAGAAAACATAATTCTCCATGGTCCATAAAACCTAACCCAGTCGTAACTTTTTTTTGGAGGGAGAGAATGGGAGTTGAGTTGGGTTGGGCTTTTATTTTGGGGTGGGGGGATATCCCCCTTTGAATGATTCCCTGACATTTTGGATTGATTTTTAATCGTGTCAGTGCGATCTAGGGTGACGTTATTTAACGTATCTTTTCCTATTTCGCATGTTTTTTTTTTATTTTTTTGACTTAATTTTTTTGGTATTTTTTGATTTTTTGGAGAAATAGTTTTTTATTTAATTTTATTTTATTTTATTTTATTTTATATGTCTTTGTTTTAATTTTTCTTGCTTTTGAAGTTTGTTTAAAAGTAATTGCTTTATTTTGTTTGACAATTTTTACAAAAAAAAAATAAAATAAAATTTTTCCATTTCCATTTTTAGATTTTTATTCCTCTTAAAAAAATTAAAAAATTAAAATTTCTTGCCTTCTAACATCCGCTTTTCTTAATCTTATTTTTGAGTCCTATAGACAGGATCGCCATAGATACGCCAACACATACCGCCCTATTCTCCCCCCCCTATCGTGACCTCCACAAATACCCCATCTTTACAAGTCGATTCGAAAACGATGTTTCTTTCGAGTTAGGTCCAAAGTTTGGAAAATGAGGCGATTATTCATTTTATTTTCAGAGAACAAAATTTTGTTTGAGATATTTCAAAAAAAAAAAAAAATTATTGAAAGATTTCAAAAAAAAAAAAAAAAAAAAAAAAAAAAGTTGTGATTGGTGACTATAAAAGGAGTCATCTTTTTTTTTTTTTTTTATTATTTTTTTAATGATTGAACAAAAACTAAATTTAATGACTATTTATTTATCATGGACGTTTCTTTCATTTCATTTGAAAATAAGGAAATCAATTTAACAAAAAAAAAAAAAAAGAAAAAAAAAAAAAGAAAGTTATACCAGAACGTAAAAATAATATCGAACCAATTCCTGAAATCATATAAAAGGGGGATGGGAAGTGAAAACTATTTTACCCCCCGGAAGTGGGGGAAGAGAATCAAATATTCAAAATGGCAGTTTTTAATCGCATTGATAACATTTTAATTTCCTATTTCAGATTCTCTATCAAGCCAAATAATCAATACGGATTACTTTCCCTTATTGAGAGATTCCTTTATAGTCATTAAACACTACTAAAAAAAGGATTATCTGATTAAACCCACCGTTAAATGTATAGTTATACTACTACTAAACCATGCTACAACATTAGAAAAATGTGATTAAAGTTATTATTAAACCTACAACCATTTTGTCTTACTACAAAATAGAGATTAAACCGATAATAATACTTGCAACCATCGCTACTACCAAAAAAAAAAAAAATGTAAATAAATCTATTGTTAAACCTGAATACAACCTTTCCTACTACAAAGACATACTACAACATTACAAAAAATGTAATTAAACTTGCAACCATTACTACTACTACCAAGTTATACTAAGACATATTACACTATACAAAAATGTGATTAAGGTCATTTTTAGCCTCAAACATTATTACTACTCTCTAAGTCAAACTATACCAAAAATGTGATTAAATTATTGTTAAACCCACAATAGTGTCTATTAATAAGTAATGCTGCAACACAACAAAAACATATAATTAAACCAACATAATATTATTAAACCATCAACAATTGCTATTATCAAGCCATACTACGCCAAAATAAAAGGATTTAATTTATTTTTAAAACTACGTATATATATATATATATATATATATATATATATATATAAATTTCTATATTATATATATATATATATATATATATATATATATATATATATATATATATA
>JABUQX010012663.1:0-5000 GCA_015478945.1 Trachelipus rathkii | reverse complement strand
ATTATTATTATTATTATTATTAATATTATTAATATTATTATTATTATTATTATTATTATTATTATTATTATTATTATTATATTATTATTATTATTATTATTATTATTATTATTATTATTATTATTATTATTATTATTATTATTATTATTATTATTATTATTATTATTATTATTATACTGGGAAACGATTTTTACACTAATTACATTGTCAGTGGTTTTCCAATTTTCATACTATGAATAATCTCTCTATCTCTATCTCACTCTAACTCTTTCTCTCTCTTACTTTATCTCTCTGGCTTATGTTTCTTTTTCTTCCTGTGCTCTCTTCTTTGTTTCTTCTTTTTTTGTTATTTCTTTCTTCATCTCTCTGTATAGTATTCTTCATTTTTACACTGTTTTTTTTTTCTTCTTTGTGTGTTTTTCTTTATCGTGTTTTTATTTTTTTCACGCCTTTCTCGCTGTCTTTCTCTTTATGTCTATCTTTTTAATGTCTAATATTTTTGGTGATTCTTTTATTTAGTGTCTTTTTTCCATGTGTCTTTCTCTTTCTTTGTGTCTAACTTTTTCTATGAGTCCATCTTTTTCTTTCTTTCTCTTTTTTTCTATCTTTTTCTTTGTGTTAATATTTTCCATTGTGTTTTTTACTTCTTTATGTATATTTTTTCCTTTGTCTTTAATTTTTGAGTCTCTTAATTTCTCTCTAGCTTTTTTTTGTAACTTCCATTTTTTTGTATGTCTATCTTCTCTGTGTCTATGATTTCCTTTATTTTATCTTCTTTGCGTCTTTCTTTTTTTAATATTTTCTCTTACTTTTCTCTTTTACTTTGTGCTTTTCTCTTCTTTTTGTCTATCACTTTTGTGTCTCTCATTTTGTTTCCGTTTTAATTTGTCTTTCTCATCTTTATGCCTATCTTTTTCCTTGTGTATTCTCTTCTTTCCATTTATCTTTTTCTTTGTGTTTTTCTTCATTATATCTGTATTTTTCTATTTATATCTTTTTTTAGTTATTTTTGTATTCTTTTATTATGCCTCTACATTTTTTACATTGCTCTTTTATTTTGCTTTTAACTTTTTGTTTCTTCACTTTTTTGTGTCTATCTTTTTCTTTGTGTCGTCTTCTATTTTGTGTTTACCTTTTCCTTTGCGCTTTTCTCTTTTATATGTCTATAATTTTTGTACTGCTCTAATTTTGTGTTTTTCTCCTCTTTGTGTCTATCTTTTACTAAGTGTTTTTCTCTTCTTTATGTCTATCCTTTCCTATACCTCTTTTTCTTTTTGCATTTTTAATTCGTTTATATCATGTTTTATTCCTCATTTTCTTCTGTCTATCTTTGTTTCTTTCTCTTCCTAGTGTGCATCTTTTTCTTTGTGCTATATTTTTAGTGCCTCTCTTATATTAACTTTATCTTTGTTGTGTATTTCTCTTCTACGTTTCTATCTTTTTCTTTCTTTGTGCCTTTATATTCTTTGTGTCTATCTTTTTCTGTGTGCTTTCTCTTCTAATGTCTATATTTTCCTTTGTATCTTTCTCTTCTTTAGTTTCATCTTTTTCTTTGTGTCCTTCTCTTCTTTGAACCTCTGTTTCCTCTCTTATTTTGTAGTTCTTTTTCTATCTTTCTCATCTTTGGGCTTTTTTTTTGTACTACACAATTTTGTCTAACTTTCTTTAGTGTCTTTCTCTTCTTTGTGCCTATCTTTTTATATGTGCGTGTTTATCTTCTTTGTGTATATCTTTTTCTTTATGATTTTCTCTTCTTTGTATCTATCTATCTTTTTCTTTATTTTATACCTCTTTCTCGTGTCAGGACTAAATGGAATTTATGCTTTCGTTCTTCTTTATTGCATTGTAATTTTTTTTCTAAGAATCAATTAACAAAAGTGTAAAGTGGAATTGTAACAAATTTAATAGTAATTACTTTTAATGGGGAAATCTGATACATTTAACTGTATCAGTACATTTACTTTCTTCTATATGATAATAAATAATTAATTGATAATAATCGGTATTGTTAACTACGTTGGCAAAATTTCTTTCTTTGTCTATATGATATTTATATGAAATAATATATAATGGTCTGTATTAAACTATGGTAGCAAAATCTTTATTATTTGATATCAATATGATAATAATTGATATCATAATTTTATAGATTATTTACCATTGAATATAATAATATACTCTACTTATATGATTTTCAATTTTTTTATATATTTATTTATTTATATTTATATTTATTTATATTTATTTAGATTTATTTATTTATCTACATTATATTTATTTATTTATTTATTTATTTATTTATTTATTTATTCATTTTTCTGTAAATTCAATAATAGCAAAATAAATTTAATTTATTTTTTCCGTTTTAAGATTTTGCAAATTTTATGTTCGTTTTAAATCTTTTAAAACTGAATATTATTTTTTTTTTCTAGTAATTTCTTTTTATAAATTCTGATACCTTTTTTAAAATAAAGGGAATAAAAAGATGTTCAAAACTGATTAAAATTATATGTTAATATTGATTTAAAAATATAGATGGATTTTCAAATATCAAAAAGACAAAAAACTCAAAATATGGATCTAAATTTTTTTATAAATTTTCTAAATATTTCCAAACATTCAAAAAATATTTAAATGTATATATTTTTTCTTCTAATATAATTTATAATATAATTCATATAAATAAAAATTACATATTTTTTATGGTAAGTAACTTTCACATTTCAATTAGGTGAAATTCCTCCTCAACATTTGTACTAAAAGGTCAGATTAAATGATTTAAGTATAAAGGGAGTATTACAGCATTCATTTATACTGTATAATATAGATACAAAATAGTACACTGTATAATGTATAATCATTCATAATGCTTTGCAGAGTTATGCATGATCTCTTAAAAATTTCCCTATTGTTCACAATAACTTCCTCTGTATATATATATATATATATATATATATATATATATATATATATATATATATATATATATATATATATATATATATATATATATTTAAAATAAAATTTATATATATATATATATATATATATATATATATATATATATATATATATATATATATATATATATATATATATATATATATATATATATATATATATATATATATATATATATATATATATATATAAGTACTCTCAAAAATACTGTTAGAATACGGTAAGAAATTAGTAGGTCCAAGTTCATAACTTATGGTGTTAATATGTAACCTTCACGCTTTAAGCTTTGACACTTGCATATTACCGAACTATGAAATAGGGTGATTAAAAAAACAGTGTTGATGTTATAGCGTTACATAATTATAACATAAAAATACGAAACAGTTCCATTTTCAAGACTCTGCAAACCGCTAGTATTAGTTGTATGTTTGTTTTACTTTACCTTGCCATATGTTGCACAAGGCCACAGGGGATGTAAAAAGACCTCCTTAGATCTGGTATGACTTGTTCTGTTCAGACACCGCTGACTAACAAAGCTGTAAAGGCACAAATTGAACTAAACCCCCCCGAAAGAAAAACATCATGTCATGTGAAATGCAGATTCCTAAGAATTCCATGTCGCGTATCGTCAGAGAGTATCTAAAGTTAAAGGCTTACAAAAGACGCACTAGACATTTATTCACTCAACGGATACCCAAATGAAAGGTATGAGAGAAATGTCTAAAACGCCTGTTGGCATCTTAACCGTGAAAGAATATTTTAACAAACAAAAAGATAAGGTGTATACAAAGTCTTCTAAGGAAGCAGCAGAACTCTTACCACGTGTTCAAAGAAGTCATCATCTGGCTTCAGTGATGGTTTGGTGAAGAGTGAGTTACAAAGGGGTCACACAGATAGTACCATAGTAAGAAATTTTTTTCGGGGCAAGGGAGGGTTTGAGAATATATATATATATATAAGGTTATCGCATAGTATATATATATATATATATATATATTTTAGATATATATATATATATATATATATATATATATATATATATATATATATATATATATATATATTTATATATATATATATATAAATATATATATATATATATATATATATTCTTACATGTATACAAGGGAACAAAATAATCTATTGATAGCAATTTCAAAATGTAAGAAAGATATGCTATTTTATGTATAAAAAAAATCTTCTTCTCACTCTCTTAACACCAAAATGATTGATATTTTCCTCTGTTTATATTGTGAAGGTATAATGAACACTCGTTAAAGAGTTTTAGTCTTTCCCCTTCTGTAGAATTTAAAAAGTATTTAGAGTAGAGAGATATCTTTCAGTAGTAGTGCAGGTTCTGAGTGAGATAGAGGATAAATTCCTTAACAATCCAAATGTGACTGTGTAGATAAAAAAAAATTCCTAAAATTTTTAATAGATTTTACGACTTTTCTATGACTGGTAATTATGAATTTTTGGTTTATGAACTTGTTCTCTAAATGGTTTGAAAAAAGTCATCAAGAAAAGAAATTTTAAATGTTTTTTGGACTTTTCATTTTATATTTATTCTGGCACTCTGGCACGCGGCATTCTCATTCCTTTATTGACATAAATAAAAAGGGGGAGTAGCTCAGTGGGTTGACAAAACATCAAAAAAATATTTCCTCTTAAATTTAGGATAGGTTAGATTAGGTTGATTAGGTTAGGTTAAGTTAGTTTTTTTTTTGATTCGTAGTTAGGAGAAACTTTAAATTTTTTTTTTTTTTTTTTTTTTTTTTTTTTTTTTTTTTTTTTTTTTGTACAAATGTCAACCCATTTTCCTGTCGACCGTTCGTTAAAAGTTCCTTTGCAACTTCCTAAATGTTTGAAAAATTTTCCATCGACGTTTTTGCTTGAAAATCTTTCAAAACAAACATCACCAATGTTTAAACAATGCAATGATCAAACAATGTCCCTGGAAGCGCGGCGCACGAAATTGCGAGCGTTTCACGATTAAATGCGAAACGGTTAAACACCCAAATCCATTGAACGGCTACAAC
>JABUQX010012662.1:25000-36588 GCA_015478945.1 Trachelipus rathkii | reverse complement strand
GTTGTTAGAACGTAAGGCCTCGTACTGGGTTTTTATCGATAGCATTACTGGTGGTGGGTCGAAGCGCACTGGTCGTTACGAAGCCGTACTGGTGTTAACAATAGCATACTCACGGAATTAGCTCGTGATATTATCAGTTGATCCCTGTTTTTCATCTTTCATCGTGCTGAAGGGGTTCTCGCATGGCGTAAAGAAAAAGCCATACTTGGGGTCGTTATGTAAAGAATGGGAGCAGAAGAGAAATTGATCTATTCAGTATAAACGTTTCTTGCGAAGCCGTACTTGAGTTGTTACGAGAAGCGTACCTGGGATTAGTCAGTGTAAGACCGGTTACGAAAGCCTATAACTGGTGTTACGAAACGATGTATCTGGTTGAGAAAGCGCAAACTGGTGTTATGAAAGCGTACTGGGTGTTACTTAAAGCCGGTACTGGTGTACGAAAAGCTACTGGTGTTTACCGAAGCTGTACTGGTTTAGAAAGCCATATACTGGGTGTTACGAAACGCCGTACTAGTGTTACTAAGCGTACGGTTACGAAAGCCATACTGGTGTTACGAAACCCGTACTGGTGTTACGAAAGCCATACTGGTGTTACGAAAGCCGCACTGGTGTTACGAAAGCCGAACTGGTGTTACGAAAGCCGTACTGGTGTTACGAAAGCTATACTGGAACAGCTCGTGATCCTCGTTGCTGTGGCAAGGGTATCTCGCCCTGGTTACGAAAGCCATACTGGTGTTACGAAAGCCGTACTGGTGTTACTAAAGCCGTACTGGTGTTACGAAAGCCGTACTGGTGTTACGAAAGCCGTACTGGTGTTACGAAAGCCATACTGGTGTTAATAAAGAAAGCGTCTTCGTGCTTAATGAAAAGCATATGGGTGTTTACTGAAAACCATACTGGTTTCGAAAGCTCATACTGGTTACAGAAAGCCGTACTGGGTGTTTAATAGCGTATTCTGGTCGTTTACTAAAGCCGTACTGGTGTTAGCAAAGCCGTTACTGGGTGTTACGAAAGCGTACTTGGTTAAGAAAGAGCTTCCATACTTGTGTTTAACGAAGACTCTACTGGTGTCACAAGCTTACTTGGGGTGTTCACTGAAGTCTTACTGATAGAGCTCGTGATGCTGTTCTGTGGCAACACGGGTATCGTCGCTCTCGTGTTACGGAATGGCACATACTGGTGGGGTGGACGTAAATGCCGTACTGTGTTTAAGCACTTCTAGTCCGGAGTAGTGAGAGATAGATATAGACTTGTCTGGGTATAGCAGACACAACACTCGCGATCTTCGACGCAAGCCCGTACTGGTTACCACAACAATTTGGCCGAGACTTGGCTTGGCTACCAGACCGATTATTCTGGTGGTTGTTTCAAAGCCGCTTCACTGGTTGTGTCTTACGCAACAAGCTTCGGGTACTGGTGTGATAAGCTATATGCTCTGGTGTTAACGAAAGCGTACTGGTTTCGGGCAAAAGCTGTTCTACTTGGTGCTTTGCGTTAAAGCTCTGTGACTTGGTTCTGTCGCATAACGCCACAACACTTGGCTGAAAGCTCCATTAGCTCGGTTGTTTATGAAACAGATCATCTGGTTGCATTTTGAAGCCTTATTACTCTGTGTTACAGCAAAAGCCGTACTGGTGTTATCTCATAATCTTGTTGTAAGGTGTTTTACAGTAAATCCGTTACATGGTTGGAAGCAAAGCGTACTGGTTCCGAAAGCCACACATGGCTCTGTTACTGAAGGGAGTCCAACCGTACTCGGGATATACGATAAGCAGTAATGGTGTTACGAAAGCGTACTTGGTGTACGAAAAGCCATAACTGGTGGTTACGAAAACCGTACTGGTGACGAAAGCCACTACTGAATGTTACGAAAGCCGTATCTGGTTTAAAGCCATACTGGTGTTTCGAGAGAGACGTCACTTTGGCTTGTTTTTATCGAAGCGTAACGGTTAAGATAAAGCACCAACGTGGTGTTACGAAAGCGTACTGGTGTACGAAGCGCATGGTGTACGAAAGCCGTACTGGTGTTACGAAAGCCATACTGGAACAGCTCGTGATCCTCGTTGCTGTGGCAAGGATATCTCGAAAAGAAATTCATGTAAAGACATTTCAGCTCTTTTACAACGAGAGTAACATCGTAAATAAGTGGCGTCAACCCTTATCTGTGAGCACATTTCGACACTTGCCACTTAGTTAGTATCAGGGGTTTAAGAGCCATGGAGCCGAAGCCGGAGTGCGGAGCATGAATTACAAGGTTTGGAGTAGAGCTTGAATAATAAATAATCTTGCTATACGTCTAAATTATGAATGGGTTATATGCGCCGAAGATGCAGTTACGAGACGAGTATAGAAATTGAAAAAATATTTATTGCCCTTCAACATCCAAAAGGAGATTTCTCACTCAAATTTGTGTCTTTATTGTTTCCCAGAAACTTACTTACTATCATCGTATCTTAATTATGGAATTCAGATGATTCCGTAGATCGGTATCTACCTTTGATATGTAGGGGTGGATCTACGGTATAGGCTTAAATTAGGGTTCGGTATACAATTATACATATATTATACTAAATACTATCTAAGGTAATAATGCATATTAATTATATTATACTATAGTGTATATATTATTATTAATTATATTAGTATATATATATACATATGTAAATATTATATAATATATATATATTTATATATATATATCTTATATTATATATAATATATATTATATAATATTAAATATAATCGATATAATTAATATTAATTATGATTATTTTTAAATAAGTTAATATAATATTATATATTATAATTAATAATATTATATTATACTATATTATTAATATATATTATATATATGTTATTATATATAGATATTAAATTATATTCTTAATTTGATTTATATTATAAATTTGATATATAATATATATTACGAATATTGTAAATAATAAATTGAAAATGAAAACAGAAATATTATTTTCTATATTTAACCTATTTTATTATATATAGTATATAGGTAGTATGGTTTTATCGAGCATCGATTATAGTAAGGCGGATATTATTTTAATATAATATATATTTAATATATAATATTAATTATACTGTATATATATTATATATATATATATTATACTATTCTTGATTATATATATATTAATTATATAATATATATAATTATATAAATATTATAAATATATATATATATATATTATATATATATATTATATAGTATATTATTAATTAGTATATATATAATATATTTATAATTAAGTAATATGGTATATATATAAGTGTTGGGCTGGGCTGATATGTATAATAGACTTTCATTGTGATAAAAGTTTGTTATTGATTATTTCTATTTTTTGATTTGTATAATGTTGTGAAATCTTTTTAGTCTTGATACTAATTTTGAACCAATCTAATTAAATTATCTCTTCTTCAAAACTTTAAAGATGGATATTGATTTCGATTATTATTATTTTTAATGTGTTTATAATTATGAAACTTTATTTGTTGTGTATAAAATCAGTAAATATGCATACTTTTGAAGATTCCCTTAAAATGTCCTCAAATATAATTGTTGAACAATCATATTGCTTTCAAATATTAAAGTGTTTTTTTTATTATTTTATTAATATTTATGAAATTTTCGTGTAGAATACAAAACAAAAACATCAATCGTCACAAAACGTTAGAAAACATCGTTACAAATCTAGTCTTAGACAGGATTTTGTCTGTGTACCGTTATAATTATTTTGAAAATCTAGTACCTACATTTGAATGATGCTATGTTTACTACTGTCTTGATCTAATATAATTAATAAGCATACTACAGTAGATGTGTACTTTATATTAATGTTGTAGATTTACTCGTCTTAGCGCGCGCGTCATACACATTACAACTTACATATATTCCGCTGACCAACTCAAAATAAGAAAGAGGGAAATCTCAGTATAGGGTAAGATTATATTATTTTTCTTTCACATTTATCTAAATAGAGGGTCGAAGATTGTGCTATGTCGACAATTTTAAATAAAAATTTGATTATTATTATTATTTTACCAGGTGGTGCGGCATAATATTCAATTACACATCTGCGAATATTACTTTGCGCTAGTAGTGAGGAGTCATTCGCGTTCGTGTTGGTCGATTTTTGACGACAGCGTCCAGATGAACTCTACCTGAGGCCCTTTTTGAGCATTTTTTACCTGCCGCTTGACTTTTGTTGACCTTTACCCTTTTTGGTCTTGACCTTTTTTTTGATGCCACACTATTTTTTTTAGCCTGAACTTGACCTTTTTGGGGCTAGTTATATCTCTATCGTTTGAGGACTTTTAGTTTTTTCGACCAACCGCCTTTGTCTTCCTGAGTTCATTTTTGGCCCACTGATATTTTCGGAAACCCTAATTTTTTGAATTGACCAATTTTTTTCATTACTATTAAATTTTTTGAGAACCTAAATTTTTTTGAGAACCCTACATCGAGTTTTTTTGAGAAACTAAATTTTTTGAGACACCTAATATCTTTTGCGCCTCTAATTTTTTGGCAACGCTATTTTTTGGCCATCCTTCCTATATTTCATATTTATGCTCAACCCTATTTTTTATGAACGTCTTTTCGAACGAAAGCGGGTGCGCAAATCGGTTTGTTGCCGTCAGGCAACCGTTGCTAAATCATATCTACCCCCGCTATTTTACGCGCACTTTTATAAACCATGTGCGTGGTTGTCTGGGCAATTTTTCTGCCACAATACTTCGTCTATTACTTCTTTCTCTTATTCTATTCTTAACGATGGCTGTACCTATTGTTCTGTTATGACTCCACTTGCCAGTACTCAATTGGAGGTTCAATTTTGGACCCTAACGTATATTTTTGGCTATACCTTTGCGTCTTTTCCATCGGGCAATTTTGGCCTAACGAGTATATTTTCAGACCAATTCCTTTGGTCTTCTCACTCGCGCCTACTCTTCTAATGATTATTGAACCCCACGTGGCATATCCTTCGTCACTCTATTTTTCTAGGGGCTTAGCCTATTATTTCATATGCATGTCCTTCTCTCACACGTTGGGTTTGACCATAATATTTATAGATGATCGGCATTACGAACACTTGCGTACATCAGTAGGTTCTATTTTTAATGGACCATCGTAACTAATATTTTCTGGCCACTCGTGCCCACCTTCAAACTTCGTTCCTAAACTTGACGCTGTTTTGACGTTATCTACCCTAATTGACACCCTGACATATACACTGTGCGTCGAGCGCACCAGTGCCTTTCGCGCCCTAACTGAAGTCTGCCCTTATTATCGTATATTCACTATCGTGGCTACTCATAGAGTATTGTATTTCAAAGACAAAGTGGCTCTCATGATCTTAATCGGCGTCTCAAACAACACAAAGCACACTACAGATGATATGCAACGCACCCATACACACACACATCACATCTACAGTCCACACACATACACTGTATAACAGGACTCTTCTCTCAAAGTAGTATTCACAACTGGAACAGGAATATTCTTCTCGTCTTCAACTTCGAGAAGAACTGCTGATGCACCAACAACTTGATCAGTGCTATCTTCTCTCATATGAATCTCTTCAACTGAGATGAGCTTTTTCAATTAGTTGATATGGTACGTCTTTGCTAAATCAATTTTGAATTTATAATTGTCTTGACCATGATTATCTATTACTTCGTATGACCCACCCATCTCTTGAGCATCTTGTTATGAGATGTTGGTATAAGGTCCAAGAGAAACTCTTCAGCGTTTAGAACTCTATTCCTAGTTTTCCTATCGTAATGTTGCATCTGTTTGACTTGCGCTCTTGACAGGTTTTCTTCCGCCATGTGTAATGTTTTATTCAATCATTCTTGTAAGTCGAATACATAATTGTACTTAGATTTTGCCTGCTCAGGATCGATATCACTGGCCCATAACTCATGCAGGATCAGCATTGTTCCTCTAACTAATCGCCCATATAATAAATCGAACGGTGAGAATTTTGTTGATTCCTGTGGCGCTTCTCGGTACGCAAACAGAAGTGATTCGATAAACTAATTCCACTTTCTTACTTCTTCATGACACATTCTCTAAGCATGGTCTTCAGCATACCATTGAACTTTTAAGTGACCTCCTGGGTCATGTGGTGGAATATACTTGAATGAATCTGTCGTATATTAATCATTTTTGCCAAGTCTTTCATCAGTAATGACGTGAATTGTGAACCATTGTCCGAAACAACTTCTCTAGGGACACCTAAACGCATGAAAATTCTCATTAAGCTTACGGCTACTTTCTGAGCGGAAATACTTTCCAAAGGTATGGATTCGGGGTATCTTATGGCACTATCCACCAAAGTTAAGACATTTTGATGTCCTTCGGAAGATGGTGGAATAATTAGTCCTATCAAGTCGATGACTACTCTTTGGAAGGGTTCTTTAATTATTAGCATTGGAAATATTGGCACTTTTGCCACTCTACCCTTAGGACACGTTCTCTGACAGATGTCACAAGAGTAGCAAAATTTTGTCACATTTTGTTAAATGTTGGGAAAATAAGTATGGTGAGTCATCTTGCCCATTGTCTTCTTTACCCCCTGGTGACCTCCAAATTCCTCGTCATGAGCGATGCTCAATACTTTAATTCTAAATTATTTTGGTACTATGAGTACGTTTCTTTCAGCATTATTTTCTACTACTCTCTTGAACAGTAAATCGTTGAATAACAGGAACTTCCTTTCGCCTATTTCTATGGACTTCCATATTCTACTAAAAGTAGGATCCCGCTTCAGTTTTTTCTTAAAATCTCTTTTATCTCTTTCGAGATTATCTATCTCATCGTTATCGGGATCAGATGATTCCCCTTGAGCTGCAATGTTAGGGGTCGTTTCACTGAGATGAGTTTCTTCTGAATCATCAGAGTCTTTCTTTCGGAATGAATCGTTGTCGGCAATCTCCAATGACAGATACAGGTTGTTTTCTACGGGAGCTTCTACGGGAGGTTCCTTTTTCTGTGAGGCTTCGATAATATTTTCTTTTCCAGGTGTTTCATTTTCTGTTTCCAACGCCTCTCTTTCCGTGTGCAGATTGACTTCAGGGGTATCCAGGTGAGTAATCGGCTTTACGCACGTACTCTCTTCCGCCACATCGATGTCTGGGGATCCTAACTCCATGTGAATTGTCACTGCTTGCTTTACGCGGAGACTAGGGTACTACGACCCATCGCAACTAACATGGGGCATGTCTGGAGGTAAAACTCCGTCGATATTCCCTAGGATCAAATCGTACACTACATCAGGCATTACTACTGCCTTTGTCTTTCCTTTAGTATGGAGTATCCAAATCTACATTCGCGAGTGGAACTCTTTTCACGGTATTATCTAAACTTTTTATGTTTTATACTCACCAGTATAAAGGTTTTTAGGAACGTATTTTTGTCTTAAGACTTTCCCATTACAACCGATGTCTCTTAAGCAACGGACATGGAACCCATTAGCGAAGCCATCAACGACTGGCCGACGATGGATGTTATCATCTTCACCACCCACCATAAGGACTTCTACTGCCTTGGCTACTTCTTCAATTGAAGATGCAAGATCTTCCTTTTTCATAGTAATATCTGTTGCAGCCACAGTATTTTATGTGTCATCCTTCTGCCGTCCAAAGCGAATATTATAACTCCTGTCGCTATTATTACCAAGCGACTCTCGACAATTCTTCACCATGTGTCCAAGCTTATTACATCTATGGTAGGTGAATGAATCTTTCTGCTAGGATTGAGTTCTGTTGGAATCTTACTTAAAGTGTTGCTTTGAGAAGCATTTGCCGACTCATTCGTCTTGTTGACTTGTTTACTGCTGTACGTTGGTCTTTTATCATGATACCTGTTACCGTTATTCGGTTTACTTTCATAACTATTCGCGTGACTGTTTCGCTGTGCTAGGTTCGTCTTATGAGCATAAAAGAAGTTTTCAGAGCTTGTGACAATGTCTTCCATGACTTTTTAATTTCTTTCTTTTAGAAAAGTAGCTATTTCTTTTGGCACAGTAGTCATATATTTGTCTATGACAATAAATTTCATCAAATCATCGACACTTTCTTTTATACCCGCGGCAGCTCTCCATTTCTTCAATGCGTCATGTACCTTTTTCATGTACACTGTCAGATTATCATCAGTTGAGGGTGTCATTGATTTAAATTTAGAATGATAGCCATTCTCTGTCAGATCATACCTCACGAGCACTGTTTTCTTTAAAGTATAATAACTTGATAAGTTTTCCAATGTTAGCTCGTTGTAGACAGTAACTACAATATCAGTAAGTAAAGATCCTAACGGATTTGCTGAATATGATATTATATATATATATATATATATATATATATATATATATATATATCGATAGGGATATATATATATAATTATATATATTATTATATATATATATATATATATATAGTTATTATATTAATTATATATATATTAATATATATATAATAATGATAGTATATATATTATATATATATATATATATATATATATATATCATATTCTGTTTACTTTTTCGTCGAAGGGAGGTAAGATTAACTTTTGCAGCTTATTATGAGCAGGAACAGTAGTTGTTGTGACAAGAGGACTTAAAGGTGCAATCGTTGCTTCATGTTGAAACTGTCTCTCATCAGCATCTAATTTCATCTGAAGCAATCTTTCTTCTGACTCACTGGGGACTTTACTCAGCGTCATTCTGCCATTCCTCTAGCTTCTGCTTGTTATTCTACGTTCTTCTATCTTCATCTTGCGTTCTTCAATATCTGCTTCGATTCTACGTTATTCTATCTCTTTCTCTTTCAGAGCGCTGACTCTCTCTCTCATTCCTTTCCTCTTCGTTAAAAAATAGTCGCCTCTACGCCAGGTAAACAAAGCCCTTTACACAGTTCTAATAAGGTATTCGTTGTTGCCATGTTTCAATTTTCAATATAAAGAATTAGCACAACAAGTCTCGAAAGTTTTAATATTGCGAAAAATCGAGCTATCTTACCTAAATTGCTCAAGCTTTCATTGACAAATTAAAATATATCTCTTTGCACAATTAATGGATATATATATAGTATATATCTATATTAATATATATATAATATATATTATATATATAATATAATATATATATATTATATATATATATATATATATATATAATATATATATAATTATATATATAGAAAAACAATCGAAAAATTAATAAAATTATCTGAGGAAGTTTAGTTTTTAGAAAGATAAAGTGCTGACGGTAAAACGGTAAAAAAAATGCAAAAATTCAAAATTTGACTCAGATAACAATACTTATTTTGTCGACACGTCCATACTTTTTAAACCAAATATATGTACGAAATATATATTTGTTGGACTAAATTACATAAATAATTTATATATTTGTTATCAATTCTCAAAAATAGCAACAAGCACAAAGAGAAATTTTTTTTATCCAATATGGACACTGAATAAAATAATTGCAATGGTAAAACAATTTTTCAAAAAAAAAACTCTCCCGGACAGGGCTCTAACCATAGATCATCCCTATATAACACAAGATTACTTACTATGATGAATTGAATACTTAAGACGGCAGGCCCCCACCTGGTGAACATTGGTGATCCCTGATATTTAAACCTGGTATTACTTCCATAATAACAACCAAGAATCCAAATAGCAGTTACCACAGGATACTAAATTTTGAACACTCTGGGATAGTAAAATCTTGACCACAAGGATAAACCTGGATTCAAATGAACCTTAATATAACTTGCAAAAAAATGCTGGCAACAAAATCCTCTTAGGTCAAAATACGACTACCACAGTGCGAGGGGTTCAATAAATAGATAACACGCAATATAGAATAAATTATTTATTAAAAAAAATGAAAACATCATTTAATGCCAAACTTTAAATAAATACATAACTATGCCAGATAATAATGACCAATTTTATGATATTTTACTATATCGAAAAAGGAAAGAACATAGATAAAACGTAATATATTAATATATATTATATATATATATATAATCATTAATATATATAATATATATATATATATATAAATTATATATAATATATATATATATTATACTATAGATATATAATATATAATATTATATATATAGTATATATATACTATATTATATATAATATATATATATTGTTATATATATATATATATATATATATATATAAAGAAATATATATATATAGATATAGATAAAATATATATATATATATATATATATATATATATATATATATATATTTTATATAAAAATATATATTAAATATAAATATATATAAAAATATATATATAATTAATATATATATATATATATATATTATATATTATATATACTATATAATATTAATAATATATATATGAAATTGGATTAGGTTTAAATGCAAGCAAAATAAATAAATCAAACGTGCCGTATTATTATCAGCAAGTTTTCGTAATATATTAATGTAATTTCAAAAGAAAGAACATAAGAAAAAAGGCACCAAAAAAAATAAATATCTTAACAATAATTAATTGATAGAAAAATACTAAACTAGGGGTCAGATATTATATACCCGACGATATAATAAATTGCCAGATATTATATCGAAGAGACTTATAATATAGGACAGACATATAAATAGCAATCAAGAAAAATAATGTTAAGATAGACAAGCTACACTAGATCTAATCCTAATATTTCAATCAGGTAATAAAAATATATTAACTAACTGAAAATATTAGCAAAAGATATCACATTATTTAATAAAATAATTTAAAATAAATAAATAAATTTACTTTAATAACCAGAGAAAAATATATCAAGGAACAAACTTTACTTTGCTTTAAATCTTTAACATGAAAATTAAATGCATCAAAATTTATCAAACATTGCAATATTGCACTTACTGTAAATCATAAACAGGTGACTCCAACATTTGGACAGCTTTCCAGTACATAAAACCAATATGATATATGTAGACACTTTAAACCACAAAAAAAAATATTAAATACCAAAATACACAATATAAACTATATTGAAATATTAAAGACAAATGATTAAATATTAAATAATTAAATCATTAGAATTCAACCCAATATTAACAAAGATTCTACAACACAGGTAAGTAATAACGGTACTACAGACGAACTTTCAAAATCGTCGTAAAAATGATGGTATGCCAAACGTACACAGCTACACAAGTTTCCTCCAACAAAATAATGGATAATAATCGCTCTAAACTAAATTACATTACATTTTATATGAAATAAAGTCATCCTTGATACATTTTAGACCAATTAAAAATCGATAAATAAATAGAAGGATATATAAATTTATACATTCGTTCATATTCAGAAGGATTCCCATACCTTCCTAATTAGAACAAGAAGGTGGAGTCTAATTTGGCAACACCTTGCTGTCTTAAAATAAAAAAAAAAATATTCAATTACAAGAATCAATGAAAAAGGACATTTGCTTAAACAAAAGTCGGCTTCACACCTTTTAAATAAATTAAATAAATCAGAAATGTTGGGGCTTCTTTTAGCTTC
>JABUQX010012662.1:5000-17500 GCA_015478945.1 Trachelipus rathkii | reverse complement strand
CAAGTCCCTTATCTTACTTATATGATCGTTCCAAGTTTCAGTGTGTAGGATGATATCGTCAAGATAGCTGTCCATGCTTTTCATGACCCTTATTAATTTCCTTACGGCTCTAGCCAATGTTTTTGCCAGCATTTACCAGTCCAAACCGCATTCTTAAAAACTTGTAGTGACCGTCTGATGTAACGTAGGCTGTCTTTGGAATGTCTATATTTCTTTCCGAAATCTGCCAATAGCCATTACTTAAATCAATTTTAGAGAAATACTTGTCTTTCTCAAATCTAGGAAATATCTCTTCAGTCTTGGCCATTGGTTCGGGATCGAATACTGTCGCTTGATTTCACTTCTGATAGTCTGCTCATATCATGTTTGAACCGTCTTTCTTTTTACCATGATTATCGGCGACGCATATAGCGAATCAGACTCTTTTATCACTCCCATCCTTAACATTTCGTTCACCTCTTTTTTTCAGCGTTTCATCTTCTCGCTGAAACTCTATTAATTTTTCACGGGAGGCTTTGTCGTTATCAGTCTGTTGAGTACTTTCAAGCGTGGCAAACTCTTTTTCTGTAAATTAGTCATATTGCTCGCGCATGACGTTATCACTTGTTCGACAGGGACCTACGCTGTACCTTAAAGCGCTGTGGACTCTTCCTTCTGTAAGTTAGTCATTTCACTCGCCCACGACGTTACCACTTGTTTGACAGGGTAATCCGCTGTACATTTAAGCGCTGCGGACTTTTCCTTTTGTAAGTTAGTCGATTCACTCGAGCGCGACGTCAACATTTTTTCGACAGGGTCCTCCATATTCCTTGCGAAAAGAATATTGCCAGTTTTTAGATCATAGATGGCGTCGTCGAGGGCTATAGCTTCAACACACCCCGTGTTATTGGGTGTGTCGACATCGATCGCAACAACGGGTGCATCTCTGGTCATGTTATATATCAGAAGTATTTGCTTCCATTTCCAGTCATCTGGTCCGCTGATGTAAACTTCTTCTTAACGATGACGCTGTGGCAACCAGTGTCCCTTATCACATTCCCAGCAATTCTGTTAATCTTATTGCTGACAACGGGCATCATTGCTTTCTGAACATTAGCTCTTACCCTTTTACTCTTCACACACGTAACTCTGACAACTGGTATCGTTTTGCCGCATGCTAAAGCAATTCTGTTGTCTACATCGATGTGTTTCCCAAAATCTTCGTCTTCATCAGCTTTTTTATTTCCATGTGTCGGTATAGTTTCAAGAGTACAATCTTTATTTCGATATTTATTTACATAACATTATATTGGTTGTCTCTTCTGCATGAGTTGTAGTTTTTAGAGTCAATAGCCTTTTGCCCCCTCTTACTACATTTAAAGCACGTTATCTGGCTTTTTTGCTTTTCCAAATTATGGTAATTTTCATTAACATCTTTCTTTTCCTCCTTCGATGGGTCTTCTTTATAAGTCGTCGACGATAAGTTCTTGTTATGCTCAGGGTTGCGGAGTCGGAGTCGGAGTCGGAGTCGGAGTCGCGGAGTCGGGGAGTCGGTAGTTTTGAAGAGGGTGGAGTCGGAGTCGCGGAGTCGGGGAGTCGGTAGTTTTGAAGAGGGTGGAGTCGGAGTCGGAGTCGGAGTCGGTAATTTTGAAGAGGGTGGAGTCGGAGTCGGAGTCGGAGTCGGTAATTTTCAAGAGGTCGGAGTCGGAGTCGGAGTCGGTAACTTTCAAGATAGAGTTGGAGTCGGAAAATTTTAAACTGACAAAGTTATAAATTGTGACTCTGTGAATGACTTCAATCACTTCATGCAAGTTTATTGACTTTCGACTTCCACATCACAAAATGCAATTGCAAACTTCGAAGATTTTTAACCAGCACCTTATGTTTCAATTTGGATTATATTCTAATAAATTCAACCTTCAACCTTATACCATCTATATTTAAGATACTGAAGGAATAAAAGACTCCATGGTACGAAGAGAAATTTCTCTCATTGACAATGATATTATACTAGCTGTTGTTTATATTGATCCAATCTACAGGGTAAGCTTAACTGAAGAACAACAACAAAAAGCTAAATCTGCACTTTGCAATGTGGCCATTTGTATTAAAGGGTTGCAGGAAGTTCAAGAAGAAAAGGATACATCTAAACATATTGTAAGTGATGAAACTACAACTATCTCCGTTACTACCTTCTCAAGTCATTCTTCAGAAAGTTCAGAAGATTAGTATGAAAAGCTTCTAGATATTGAAGAGCTTAGTCGAAAGCGTCGATTGGTTCAAGAAAAAGGTCAAGGTCCTTCCTAATCCTTGTACACAATATTCCATAACTTTAAATAAAATTTCTTTGCTGCACTGAAAGAAGTTGAAAAATTTTATGTAACTTCGAAGAGTATCAAGACATTGTACAAGAAGCTGAAATTGCTGTTACTGCTCTACCTCCAACGCAAGTTAGCGTGGAACTGCTTTTTCTGCTCTTCGCATTATAAAATCAGACCAAAGAGGAAAAATGAAGGAGAACCTGGCAGATGCTATTCTATTTTTAAGAACTAATCATTCAATGAGTAGATGATATTAGATGTAAGTTCATGTAACTAAGTAATGTAGTAGTTTATATATTATTATTATTATATATATATATATATATATATATATATATATATATATATATATATATATATATATATATATATATATATATATATATATATATATATATATATATATATATATATATATATATATATATAATCTGTAGACCCCTTCCCTAAATTATTTAAGTTATCAAAATTTTTTGATGGCTTAAGTCTCTTAATTATAATTTTTAATAATAATAAAAATAATAGTTAATCAAAGCAAATTAAGAGTATATGTTTTATTAATAGAAATGAGGAAACATATTTGTAGTTGGTGAAGATTTCTTAGTTGAAGTGGCTGTTGTTCCATATATATATATATATATATATATAGTAGATATATATATATATATATATATATATATATATATATATATATATATATATAGTATATATATATATATATATATATATATATATATATATGTATATATATATATATATATATATATATATATATATATATATATATATATATATATATATATATATATATATATATATATATATATATATATATATATTATATATATGAGAGATATATATATATATATATATATATTCGTCTCTCCTGAAGGATTCTTCATCCTGTCAGCCGCGCAAGCATCTTTCTCCAGACGTCCCTCTCCTGCACTATTCCTCTTCTCTTCAGCGCTCTCATATTTGGTAGCTGACATCTTTCCAGAGAGTCCTCCACCGATTCCGCCCATCTCTTCTTCGGTCTTCCCCTTGGTCTTCTGCCCTCTGGTGTCCATTCCCATCTTCTTTTCGGCATTCTCTCCTGCTCCATCCTCTCCAGATGTCCCCACCATCTCAATCTCCCCACATCCATCTTCAGTGTCATCTTCTTCACACCTATATCTTCTCTAATAACTTCATTTCTTATTCTGTCTCTCCTACTCTTTCCAATCATAGTTCTTAATATCCTCATCTCCGCCGCTTGTATTCTACTCTCCTCTCTTCTCGTTGTTGTCCATGTTTCCGCTCCGTACAGCAGTGTGGGAGTCAGTATGCTGTTAAAAATCACTTTTTTAACCTCTATTCCGATGTTTCTATCTTTCATCATGGGGTATACCGCTTTCATAACTAATCCATACTTTTCCATTCTTCGCGTAATCTCTTCTCCACTTCCTCCCCTTCTGTTAAAACACCCTCCGAGATAATTGCAGGTATTTACCGCCTTCACCTCCTCCTCTCTCACCATCATTCTCATCCCCTCCTCATTTCCTCCGGTTACTGTTAATATCTCTGTCTTCTGTATGTTCATCTTCATCCCTGCTTCCTCCAACTCCTCCGCAAACAACTCCACCACCTCTCGAATCGCCTCCTCTCTCTCGCTCCAACATGCCAGATCGTCCGCATATGCCATTATGTCCCCTTCAAATTCTCCCAGTCATAGGGAACATGATACAAGTCTATAAAATATTTACCACGGACAGTTTTTCTAGGGGACACAATAAGAAATGTAGGAAGACGTGTAACCTTGATTCATTCTGTAATAGTGTTTAAATTTTTTTGAATGGTTTCCCGCAGGAGTTTGTTGAGTGTGACTCACTTGCAACATTAAAGAAAGGATTGGATAGGTATATGGATTGTTTGTGCATCATATAGTATATTCTGACGTAGCCAAAGTGGCGGGTTTTTAGTTAGTTATTAAAGTAAACCGCATGTTGTAGCTACCAGTATCACAATAAACTTATTAAAGCTTGTATTGTGGTTAGCATGAACCTTAGCTAAAGATTTTACTTTTGGTAGTAGTTGGCGTATATATTATATTGACCTTTGTTTAGGAAATTGACAGGCCTTAGGGTATGATGTAGGTTGTGAGTAGTATATGGGGACGTTCGGCTGGAGGCGAATGTTCGGCATTCGCCGAATGCCGAATATGTATTCGCCGAATGCCGAATATTTTTTTTAGTGCTTTTTTTGTTTTCGGGGTTTTGACTCCCTTAGGGTGTTTCTGTGGAACCACGACGCGTTTTTTTCGCACCCGCAGGCCCGGACCGCAAGTCCCTAACCGGACCGCAAGTCCCCAACTGGAACGCGCAACGCCTGAAAGCTTCGGATTCGCACCGCACCACGCCGATTCGTTTTTTCTTTCTATATCTCAGCTACGTTCATGACCATTTTTTAGTTCGTAATAATTACGAATGTTATTCATATGACGTCACAAGGATTCAATATATTTTCTTAATGACAATATGTTTGTCAAATGGGTACACGAATATTATAAGTATTTGGTGATTATTATTATTATTATTATTACATGTTGAAATCAGTACAGATGTACATTATATATATATATATATATATATATATATATATATATTTATATATATATATATATATATATATATATATATATATATATATATATATATATATATATATATATATATATATATATATATATATATATATATATATATATTTATATATATATATATATGTACATCTATATAAATTTCAAATAATTTCTTTCCCTTTCTCTCTCTCTATATAAGAGTAAAAAGAAGGAAGATAGGAATACTAACCCTCCTTCTTGCCATTCATTACCTAAGCCTAAGAGTCAGAGCTTTAAACTTAGGGTGCAGAAGTGGCCTGACGGCTGATATAATAAATAATGCTTATAAATGATTGTTCCTTATTGTGATCTGAAGTCATTTCAATACATTTTAACTTATATATACGAAATAAATAAATAAATGGTAAGAACAGCCATTCCGATGACATTGCAGCGATCGCTGGTAATGAGAAATCTGCTATTAATCAGGCTTGAAGAAAGGGACTTCGCTTCCTTCTGATATTGAGGTAGATAGGGCCACGCTTCAAAGAAACATCGAGACAAGGGGTATGAGTTGAAATAAATTATTTTACATGCTTTATATATATATATATATATATATATATATATATATATATATATATATATATATATAAACAAATATATATATATATATATATATATATATATATATATATATATATATATCTATATATATCTATATATATATATATATATATATATATATATATATAAGGCATTGACATAGTATCTATGTGCAAGTCAAGTATTTCGTACATCGTAAGTAGATCAAGTATCCCCTATCTCATATACCGAATATTCTTCATATTCCAACGACAGACTATATATATATATATATATATATATTATATATAGTTATATTATTATATATATATAATATATATTAATTAATATATATTAATATATACATATATATATAGTATATATTATATATAATATATATTAATATATATGATATAGTATATTACAGTTTTAAATAATATTTAACCATATAGGACTCCAATAGGATCCATATGTATATATATATATATATATATATATTATTATTAATAATATATATTAATTATATATAATATTAATATATTATATTATATATATTTATAATTAATATTATACTCAATTTCTTTTTACTTTTTGTTGATATATATATATATTAATAACTGGCATTTGTAGTATTAATATCTCTGTATATTATTACTATAATATTAGTATTACTAATTCATATTATATAATAATAGTTTGTATAAATATTATTATATTTATTACATGATTTATATTATATTTATTTATTTTGTATTTTTTTATTTTATTATATAGAATCCCTATTCATATCTGATAAGTTCATTCCTCAGTTACTACATTAATAACAGCCATATTATATATAATATATATATATTAATATATATATATATATATTAATATTATATATAGTTACTTCATAATATTTCACACAGTTTCTATAATGACGGAATGACGTAATGTTACCTATTTATGTTGCCTCGACATTCTGACTAGTATTTACGAATATTATATGTTCAAGCCATATACGTATAATATTATTATTATATTATTATTATAATAATTATATTATTATTTATATATATTATTAGTTATTATTTTATGTACAGTTAAATTCATTTACATATATGAACTCGTATATATGGATCTCAATTCGGGAATAGTATAGTTTCGATAACCTACTATCGTGGAGCCTGAACTTTGATGAGGATGGTCTCATATGAAAACCTGACACGACTGTCCCTCTAAATTCTTGCTGTCGAGACTTACTATAAGTTTAAATTATACACGATGAATATGTATCCGTGCTAGTGATCTTTCAGTTATTCGGTTTACGGTCTCATCTGGTATTAAGGTCTCTCGTATGCACTATAGTATAATAATATTACAATAACTGATACAATAAAATTATCGTAATGTATATCAGATGCAGCACGATAAATAATTAAAATGGGAAATTATAAAAGGTTGATCGCAATATTATAATAAATTATTAATTAAACTTATTACCCGTTGGGAATATAATAAATAAATAATTAATATAATATAATATATAATAATATAATAATTATTATAATTTATAATAATTATATAAATTTAAATAAAATAATTAAATAATATATAATTATAATAATATTATAAATAATATAATTATTAAATATAAATATTATAATATTAATAATTATATATAATAATATTTATATATTAGATAGATAATAGATAATATTAGCTGACTAAGTAATAATAATCAACTTAACAATCTCACTCATATTGTATGATCTATGAAATTAAGTGAAATAATTAATTTAATAAATAATATAATAATAATAATAAGGTAAATATCTAGATTATCAGAATTAAATATAATTAATAAAATAATAAAATATAAACTTAATAATAAAAATAAATAATTAATATATGAAATATATATAATAATAATAATAAAAAGTAATATCAGTAATAATAATAATAATAAATCTAATTATTATTTTTTACTCTCATATATTGCTATACTATATATATTACATTAATCTACTACTATGATATATCTACTAGTTGAAGATAATATATATAATAATTAATAAAAATATTAATAAATAATTATAATCATATTATAATAATATATTATTAGTAACGACTTATACAGTATACATATTATACGATAATATTAATATATTACTAAAAACTCTTAATTAATGAGATTTTATAAAACTGAATATATAATATATTAAATATGTTCTAAAGTCTACTCTCTTTTATATAATAGCCTTTGTTTTATTTATAATGTATATATATATTATATATATATAATATATATATATATATATATATATAATATATATATATATATATTATATAAATATATATATATATATAATTTAATATATTAATTAACCCAGGAAGGGGGTGGGGAGGGGGAGGGGGAGCAAATGTTGAGTGATATATATATATATATATAATATATATATTAATATATATATATGAATATATAATATATATAATATATATATTATATTAATATAATATAAATATATTATTCAATCTTATTATATTAATCCTAGCCCTACCTCCCCTACGGGGTACCATGGGAAAACATATCTACTCCTCCCTTTATATATATATATATATATATATAATATAATATATATATATATATATATATATATATAAGTTATATATATATATATATATGGCCGCTTTATTCAGCCGCAAATGCTATATCCAGCCATCATGAAGCCATTCACGGCGGTCAGATAGCTATACAAGAATTGTATAGCTGAGAAAATAAAACCGCATACCTAGCTATTGGACTTCAAGTCCCAAATTATTAAATAAACTATTAAAACTATAAACTGAACAAATATCAAAAAGAAATGAAAAGCACTTGTATCTCATATAAATAATTACTCCTACATTTCAGGTAACGATTCTATAATCGATTTAGAATGTGAGAGAGTTATCTTTTTTATTTCAGTTATTTCTACTTATAAAGCTCCCTAAATAATGTTCGATTGTACCAGTCATTCTAAGGTTCAGTTTTTTTATTTCCACTGCAACATCCCCCTTGCCTATCGGTCACCGTCAATGTTGATATGTAATAATATAACTGAGAATTCTTGTGGTATCTGCCAAGTGCTATCTTGTCAATAACAATTAAATATATCATACTAGACACTCAGCTATTTTCATGAGTAAATGGTATTCAAGAGATCTGTAGTTTATAATAATTGCATACATATTTGTGATAAATCATATTTAAATACATTTTTATGATTATAATATTTATTTACTAATATTTAATAACATAATAATCATAATTATAATTAGTGTATTATTTATTACTCATTATTAATACATTTATAATAATTATTAACTTAATTAATACCTTATCAATATCTTAATAAATTTACGTAATATATTCAAATAAATGGTGTTATTATCACTTTATTTTAACTATGGCCTCTACATGAGTAATTTATATAATGTATTTAAAGGATTAATACATATTTAGATGGCTTTTATAAATATTAGGAATATTAAATAACAACTGACCTAATATATTAATATTAATAATATAAATATTATATATAATATATATATATATATAATTATATTAATATATATATATATTATATATTAATATATATATATTAAACATATAGAAGTGTATAAATCATGTATGGATTCAGTTGTAACGAGAAGTAATATTACATTATATCAAAATAAATAATAGAAACGAGGCTGGATATAATAAAGTGACCTAAGATATTAACAGGCCACTGAGTTCATTGTGATCTTTCAAGATAGATGGAAACTTCATGGATACTAAACATTTGTATATCAGTAGTATATAGCACTGAACTCAGTTACTACACGTCCATTGTCACGGGCGCACTTTCGCTCGTTATAACTGATATAACGATTATATGGTATTTATATTATGTTCAATCCGTTCTAATAAAGTTTATCTAGGACTACAGTTCATTTCAGTACAGGCTAAAATATTACAGCGCTGTGAGTTTTAGCAGTGTCTTATGGTATACTATAGTATATTTCTATATACTTCTTTAATCTTTTTACAATCACTGGATAATATAATTATTAATAATGGAATAATTAAATTTAATATATATAATAAAATAATAATAAAGTAATTTAATAATATTAAATAATATTCCAATCAAATATATCATAACGTGAATAATTCTCAATAATATTTATAATAAGGTCATGTCGCCATTAATGTTATAATAAAATACTACACCATTAATTAATAACTTATATATATCTAATTATTTGATGTCATATATTTTATTCAAGACAAATAGAATAGCCAATTGAAAAATTTTACGGATCTTCATAATGAGTAATAATTTTTATAAAAAAATTTAATTAAGGAATGAAAAAATTTGATAAAACATTAAGTCAATTTATTTTTATTAATTTATTTTATCATAGTGTAGTATTTCTGTATATTGACTATAAATACATAAATTTCCAACATTGATTCTGTCGAAATTGATGATATTAAAACTATTACTATTCGAATTTGTTTAAAGGTCTAGATGTTTCTGTCTATGTTTATTGCTGTATCCCTTGACATTACCTCTTTGCATATATATATATTAATACTATTAGAAATAAGAATAATATCCTAGAATACTCTGAGCAGATGAGATGAAGAGAGAGAGTTATAGAGAGAGAGAGAGAGTGATATAGAAGAGAAAGAGAGAGAGATATAGAGAGAGATATGACGAGAGAGATGGCGTAGACTGGGAAGATAGCACGACAGATAGAGAAATCAATAATCGATATGTAATCTTACATTCATGCCGAAGCTTACCCTACAGTCAGATGCATATATATTTTTTTAAAATAATAGCTGTGAGTTTTATAAATTTTAAATATTTTAAAAGCGTTATTTTTTCTTATAAAAATATATAAAAAATCTACCACATACTCCATTATGCCATTAGAGAATGATTATAAATAATTCATTAAACAAATCTTCCAGAGAAGTATTAATTTTATATGCCTAGGTATTAAAATATATGTTATAAAATATTAATAATATTATATAAATAATAATGTGACTACTATGTATGATGGCGCTAGCTGCATTGAATAATCAAAAGAATTGATACAGATACACATACGCACTGAACAAAATAACATCACACACACACACACATAAACTACACACACACACACACATACAAACGCACACACACACTACACACTACAATCAAATATAATATATATTATATATTATATATATTATATAAATACTAACTCACTCACAATATAATAAACATATATATTATTTTATTAATAATATTATATTAATATTATATATTTAAATATTATACTATATATATTAATATTTTTATAAAATATTATATCATACATATCTACATATATATTTAATAGGTAATATATAGTAATTATATTTTACTATATATTTTAATATAGGCATGATAGTATTTATTAATTTTAATAATATAAAATATTAAATATGACTTAGTTAGGTTATAGATAAGTTTTTTAATATTATGCGTTTATGTTTATTACTTTTAATAATATATATATATAAAATCTATGACCATATACTTTATATAACCTTATATACTATAAAATTATATATGACATATTATATATTATCTAATATATTATATTATTATATATAATATTATAATATTAAGTATATATATGTATTTAAAATATTACACTTAAAGTAAGTTATATTTAATATAAATAATATATATATTTAAATATTATATATTTCTATATAAAATTAACAGATATATATATATATTACACACTATATACATTAATATTCTAGATAATAAAATAATTTTATACAAACATATATATATAATAATCTATGTATACACTATATACTAAAGACTTACTATAGCTACATAATATTATTACGTATATATACATATTATATATAATATCAGGGGTAGTAAGTAGATACGGTAAAAAGGTATGATTAAATTTATAGATAATATATAATATAGGATATATAATTATAGTATTTACTACTAGATTATAGGTATATAGAGGATAAGTAACTATAATAACCTAGCTACCTCATTAATATTAATATGAGTTGTATAATTTTGTTAATAATATAATTAAATATAAAGTACCTATATTATATTTACGTTTACCGCCGGTACGTCAAAAGTAATATATATTCTCATACATGGCATTTTATATTATTCTAAGAGATAGCCATAGTATCAATAGTCCAGGCGAGGTGATCTCTAAAATTTCGTAAGTGTAGGCGAAATAAATGCTCTAATGAGTATAAATAAAATATAAGTCCACCTCCTCATGAAATATACGATGGTCGCTGAATATTCTATCCATTTCTGGATATAATATAAATGTTTAGTACTCGTCAATATAAATAATAGGAATCCTGAGCGTGGTGTGGTTTTTTAGTGATGTTAGTCTAAATGAGTGTTGCAATAACTGTGAATCTCATAAAACTTAAGATACTCAGAATGCGTTACTTTTCTATTTTATTTAATAATATAATATTATTTAATAAAATATATTTATAAATTATATAAATTATTATATTAAGTATATATATATATATAATTATACATTTTATATACATATATATTTAAAATATTTTCATAATATTTAATTTTTATAAACTAATAAAAATATAATGGGCTAGGGATATATGCATAACTACTATACTACCTTAGGTACTATACTCCTTAATATATTATTATACCACCTCTCCCTACCTTGAATATATTAATATATATTATGTTCTAGGGTCCCAATACGTTATATCAAATCAGCTATAACTAAATATATATATTAATTAATTATATATATTAATAATATAATATATATATATTAATAATTATATATATATTATATTATAATATTAATTAATATATATATATATATATATATATTTATATATATATATATATATATATTTATATATATTATTAATATATAATTAATTAATATTTTAATAATTATATTATTATTATAACATATTATAA
>JABUQX010012661.1:27500-30000 GCA_015478945.1 Trachelipus rathkii | reverse complement strand
ATATTTTTAATAAAAAAATGTTTTTAAAAAAAATTTCAGGCAGAATTTTTTTTCAAAATTACTTATTAATCCTAATTATTACCTAATAAATAATAAGTATATTTCATCTATATAATAAATATATTTCATCTACATAGTTTCCAATTATCTTTAATAAAGAAAGTAAATAAAATTAGAGCACTCTGAACTGTTTAATAATAATTAATTCTAAAAGCTCGAAATTTATTTTTTTTATTAATCCACAAAGAGGAAATAAAAGTTATAGAAAAGTCAATTATAATTAACTACATCATTTGGCATTAATTATAACTTAAAATTAATGCCAAAATGATGTAGATATTTATTATTTTCTTTTCTATAACTTTTATTTCTTTAGTTTATTTAGACTGTAGATTAATAAAAAATACATTAAGGTTTTATTTTTTTTGTTTTTGTTTATTTTAGTAAAAGTTCACCCCTCTTGGGCATAGCCCTATTCTAGGGAGGGGAACTTGTCTAGGTAATTTCTACCTAGTATCCCGAATAGGGATCGAACCAGGACCCTTGCCATGTGACTCTGTCGCTCTACAAATTGAACCACGGTAAAGAGTTGTGGAGGTAATTTTATAATTATTACATTAATGTAAACAATTAATTAATTATTAAATTAATGTAAACAATTAATTAGGCCTACCAAAAAAAGCTCAATAGGCCCGAGTGTTCTATTTTATTATTTTCCTTATTAAAGTGATTTGAAACTATATAGATGAAATTTACTTATTTTATATAGATGAAATATGCTTATCATTAATTAGGTAATAAGTAAGATTAATTAGTAATGTAAAGAAAAATTGTGTCTAAGCAAAGCAAAAAATTAACAAATAAAAAATTAAGAAACTAAAAAAAGTCAAAAATTTATTTATATATAAAAAGAAATCAAAATAATCCGCAACAATGATGATGATTATTATTATTATTATTATTATTATTATTATTATTATTATTATTATTATTATTATTATTATTATTATTATTAAAATCATTACAGGTAATTTATATGGTTAGAGATCCTAGAGATGTGGCAGTGAGTTACTGTCATCTTGCAAGACTTTTAAACGTTATAGATTTTGTGGGATCAACTTCAGACTTTGTTGAACATTTTGTTAACGATACTTGTAAGTATCAAAAAAAAGGTGATGGTGATGATGATGATGATGCTGGTGATCGCATAATGATGGTGAAAACTAAAACTACAATAAATTTTAAAATTAAATTTTCTGCTTTGGTTTGGGAAAAGCATGGAATATGTTTGATTTTAAAATTTAGCTCCTATTTTTTTCTTGTCAAAAATCTTAATTTGTACTTAGTCTAAATAGGAATTCTTAAGCGTTTTTCTTTATATAATTTCTACTTAGTGGTGTATGGTCCTTATTGGACACACATAAAAGAGGCATGGAATAAGAGGAACCACTCAAATATTCATTTTTGTTTTTATGAAGACATGAAAGCTACTCCCAAAGAAGAAATGCTGAAAATCAATAAATTTTTAAACTTAGACTTAAAAGAAAGTCAATTAGACGGAGTAAGTATAGTTTAAATTTTGTTTGTTATTAAATTAGATTACTTTAATTATATATTTTATATGCATGTTTCATAAATCAGTTGCAAGAAAAAGGACACATACTGTATAATGGTTTCGTTGACACAAATATGCCCTTAATTTTTGTAACTTTAATAACGGTATTTTAATTGATATATCTAAAGATTGTTATATGGAAAGCCATTTTGATATTGTGTTACTTGTTATTAAGTAGTAAAGTAGCAAAAATAAAAAAAAAAATTAATTGGTCACTCTCCCCTAAAATGAGAAAATTTCTGGAAAATTTTAATAACTGAAACAAAATGGTGATAGGAAAAGTCATACACAGAATATTACCAGGAAAATAAGACAAATTAATTATAAGAAGCAACCAAAAAAAACAAAAAAAAAATCTGGTTGTCATATTTTATTAGCTCTGTTGAGGGTGATACACCTTCAATCATCATTCCGGAATTTCTTTCCTAATTTAAAAGAAATTAATAGAGCAGCTGAAACAAAATACTTAAAGCTGTAACTACATTAAATTTAAAAGAAAAAAAAACTTTCATAGCATTCAATTCATAAATGTTTTTTCTGTACCGTACTTTAAATAATATCCACAGATTGTCCGCTATACAAGCTTTCAGGAAATGAGTAAAAGAGAAGATAATAACGTTATGGGATCAGATACTGATCTGATAAACCTTGAAGTCTCGAAGAAAGATGGCGGATTTTTCAGAAAAGGTATTGTTTTTTTCCCCTTTTGATTTCTTTTGCCTTAAAACTAGAGTTATGGATTTGGGGTCCAAATTTGAGTTTTGGAGTCCCATATTTAAGAGGAGTCAGTCGGTGGATTTTAGAAACTAGTCTAATTCCCTCTTTCAAATAGGAAGATAAACCAGTAACGTGTTTTTAAATATTGAAAAGAGTCAAAAAGTGTTT
>JABUQX010012661.1:0-22500 GCA_015478945.1 Trachelipus rathkii | reverse complement strand
AATATATAACAACCATAGTATAAATATTAATAGATATCCTTATTTATATATATATATATATATATATTATATATATATTATATATATATATATATATATATATATATTATATATATATATATATATATATATATATATATATATATGTTTCGAATGTAAAATAATATAAAGAATACTATCACTTTAAGCTCCGTAACCTTTTTTGACCACGAGCCGTCATCGATATATATATATATATATATATTATATATTATATATATATTTTTATATATATATATAAATATATATATATTATATATATATATATATATATATATATATATATATATATATATATATATATATATATATATATATTATATATATATATATATATATATATATATATATATATATATATATATATATATATATATATATATATATATATATATATATATATATATATATATATATATATATATATATATATATATATATATATATATATATATATATATATATATATATATATATCAGGGATGGCACGAAAAAAATCAAATTAAAAAAATCAATTGAGTTTTTTACTTGATTTTTTTATAAATAAATCATGATTTTTTTGATTTTATTGATTTTTTTGATTTTTTTATTTTTTTATATATTTTTTATATTTTTTGTATATTTAAGTGATTTAACTTCAATAGAAATAAAAAATAAAATAAAACTATATATATTATGATGTTTTTAATATATATTTTTTTCAATTTTCAACAAACTATTGGCATTGTAACCCGTAATCTGTAACATTCTTTAGTGTTGTGTTTCATTGTTTCCATTGTAAGATTTTGAACCCAGAGCTAGGGCCTAGGGTTAAAAATTGAAAATTAATGCCAGATGCAGACTAATTATATATATTGTTTTTGTACAATGTCGTATAATACATATGATAGGCCAGTATTTGAATATTGTCTACAATTTTAGCACCCTTATTAGAAAAGACATAGATATGCTGGAGAGGGCACAACATAAAGCAACGAGGAGTTAGATTTTTGGCTTTGAGGATAAGAATAGGCGTGAAGTTGTCTAGATAGGCCCATGCGGCTTCTTAAATATTATTATTTATTATGGGTTGACTGGGACATTCAGCTTCTTAAGTATTATTCTTATTTATTATGAGTTGACTGGGACATTCTAGAGGGGTCAATGCGGCTTCTTAATTATTATTTTTAATTATTAATTATTATTGGTTGACTGGGACAGTCTAGATAGGCCCATGCGGCTTCTTAAGTATTATTCTTATTTATTATTTGATATTTATTATGAGTTGACTGGGACATTCTAGAGTGGCCAATGCGGCTTCTTAATTATTAATTTTTATTGGTTGACTGGGACAGTCTTCTTATTTATTATTAGTTGACTGGGACATTCTAGAGGCGTCAATGCGGTTTCTTAATTATTATTTTTAATTATTATATATATATATATATATATATATATATATATATATATATATATATATATATATATATATATATATATATATATATATATATATATATATATATATATATATATATATATATATATATATATATATATATATATATATATATATATTTTTGATTGGGACAGTCTAGTATAGGTTTATGTTTTTTTGTGTTTTATTTATTATTATTTTTATATTGGGATATGCTAGAGTGGCCAATGCGGCTTAATTATCTTATGAGCACCGGGGGACTGTTGATATGCCCATGCGGCTTCTTAAGTATTATTCTTATTTATTATGGGTAGACTGGAACATTCTAGAGAGGTTAATGCAGCTTCTTAATTATTATTCAGAATAATAATTAAGAAGCTGCATTAACCCCTCTAGAATGTTCCAGTCAACCCATAATAAATAAGAATAATACTTAATTAAGAAGCCGCATGGTCCTTTTTAGACTGTCCCAGTCAACCAATAAAAATTAATAATTAAGAAGCCGCATTGGCCCTCTAGAATGTCCCAGTCAACTCATAATAAATATCAAATAATAAATAAGAATAATACTTAAGAAGCCGCATGGCCTATCTAGACTGTCCCAGTCAACCAATAATAATTAATAATTAAAAATAATAATTAAGCCACATTGATCCCTCTAGAATGTCCCAGTCAACTCATTTTAAATAAGAATAATACTTAAGAAGCCGCATTGTCCTTTTTAGACTGTCCCAGTCGACCAATAAAAATTAATAATTGAGAAGCCGCATTAGCCCCTCTAGAATGTCCCAGTCAACCCATAAAAATTAAGAATTAAGAATAATTTTTAATAATAATTAATGTAATTAGTGAATAGTATTTATAATTAAGAAGACACATGAGCCTACCTAGACTGTCCCAGTCAACCAACAATAATTAATAATTAAGAATAATAATTATAAAGTCGCATCGGCCCCTATAGAATGTCCCAGTCAATCCATAATAATTAATAATTAAGAATAATTTGAGCCGCATGGGCCTATTTAGACTGTCCCAGTCAATTCATAATAATTAATAATTAAGAATAATTTATTCTTAATTATTAATTGTTATGGGTTGACTGGGACAGTCTAGAAAGGCCCATGTGGCTTCTGAATTATTATTCTTATATAATGATACCCAAACCATCCACATGCATTAATAACTAAGTTATGGTCACGCATGCAGTCTGACATTATAATAACTACTGTAACTAAAAACTCGCCAATTTGGCTTCGTCTAAATATATTATATGATACCCAACCCATCCATATACCCATCCAACCCTTTCTTAAATGTTGCAATCGAGTCACACTCAACAACCTCCTGTGGCAGACTATTCCAAAATTTAACAACCCTATTACTGAATGCATGCTTTCTTATATCAAGATGGCATGCTTCTTAAGTATTCCGGTTTTATTTAATAAATATATATGTATTTATTATGAGTTGACTGGGACATTCCAGAGGGATCAATGTGGCTTCTTAATTATTATTTTTAATTATTAATTATTATTGGTTGACTGGGACAGCCTAGATAGGTCCTGCTTCTTAAGTATTATTCTTATTTATTATTTATTATGGGTTGACTGGGACATTCTAGAGGTGCCAATGCGGCTTCCTAATTAGGCCTATTAATTTTTATTGGTTGACTGGGACAGTCTAAAAAGGACCATGCGGCTTCTTAAGTATTACTCTTATTTATTATGAGTTGACTGGGACATTCTAGTGGGGTCAATGCAGCTTCTTAATTATTATTCTTAATTATTAATTATTATGGGTTGACTGGGACAGTCTAGATAGGCCCATGCGGCTTCTGAATTATTATTCTTATTTATTAATTATAATGGATTGACTAGGACATTCTAGAGGGGCCAATGCGGCTTTTTAATTATTATTCTTAATTATTAATTATTGTTGGTTGACTGGGACAGTCTAGGTAGGCCCATGTGGCTTTTTAATTATAATTACTATTCATTAATTAAATTAATTATTATTAAAAATTATTCTTAATTCTTAATTTTTACGAGTTGAATGGGACACTCTAGATTGGATTCTGCGTCTTCTTACTGTCTATATATATATATATATATAAAGTTATATAGAAAATATATATATATATATATATATATATATATATATATATATATATATATATATATATATATATATATATATATATATATATATATATATATATATATATATTTATATATATATATATATATATATATATATATATATATATATATATATATATTTTATATATATTATATAAAAAAAATATATATATTTATATATATATATATATATATATATATATATATATATATATATATATATATATATATATCGCGTGACGTCACGATCGAATCTGAAAAAATCAAAAAAATCAAAAAAATCAAAAAAATCAAAATCAATAAAATCAAAAATCAAAAATTGATTTTTTTCTAAAAAAAAAAAAAAAAAATCCCCAACCCTGATATATATATATATATATATATATATATATATATATATATATATATATATATATATATATATATACTTACGTTATTATATATATAAATATATATATATATATATATATATATATATATATATATATATATATATATTATAGTATACATATATATATATATATATATATATATATATATATATATATATATATATATATATATATATATATATATATATATATATATATATATATATATATATATATATATATATATATATATATATATATATATATATATATATATATATATATATATATATATATATATATATATATATACTGCTTTTCTTCAGGTCACTTTTAAATCTTTTATCTTTCAACTCCGTCACAGGGGCAATGAAAAAAACATCTTTGAATTATTAATAATGTGCACTATGATTTTTATATAAATAAAAATTAAAAGAGGGCATAAGCATTAGCTTTGCAGAACTCTAATATCAACAATAACCATACAAGAGCAAAGACCAGATATTTTAATATACTGCTTTCTACTGGAAAGACAGAAGGAGAATAGTTGCAATGGATACCTCCCTTCACCTTCACACCATATCTAAGAAATATATATCAAGCAGAATATTATGATAAACTAGAACGAATGTTTTACTATATAGCAAAGGAATACGGCAGTTGTATATTTCTTATAGATAAAAGTGTAAATTAATTTTAACAATAAGTTTATCACCACCTTCTCTGTGGGTCGCCTCTCCTAAATCAAAAGCGACAATCAGTAGTCAAGATTATTTGAAGTTAAAAAAAATAAATACCATCTAAAAAATATTAGTTTTACAAACATCTTTCAGCATCTCCATGGATCGCTCCTACTAAATCAAAAATGACAATCGGTAATCAAAATTATATGACGTGAAAATTAAAATAACAATCTAACAAAAATATATTCTTCAAAACATCTTAGCAAAATTAAGCAGAAAAGAAATATACCAATAATTTCCAGCATTAACCCCGTCACCATATAATAATTTTATATGTTGGAACTATCCTTGCAGTCTTGGTTATATCAGAGAAAACACCTTTTTGGATAAAAATTAGTAATGAGCAGAAACATTGATAATAGTTTAAGTAATTGGCTAGGTATCAAGAAGAAGTACAAACTATTTTTCTTCAGATCACATATAAATCTTCCAACTTTCATCTTTGTAACATTGGCAATGAAAAAAATTGGACTCATTTCATTGTCAATTGTTGAACTTTTAACTTCTACTGGAAAATTACTTTGCAAACGGTTAGGCTGGGTTTAAAATAACCATTAAATTCATTTTAAATGAATGAGTCACAGGAGATTTTACTCTCCATCAGCGGGATTCGAACATTGACCTCCGCGTCGCAGATTTATCAATAGCCGGATGCTCTAACCACTAGGCCATCCACGTCCCCAAAAAAGAACGCTTCAAACATAGTTTTTAAAGCACCCGGTTTTTTTAGTTATTCATCATTAATATATAATTCAAGAGAATTTTACTTATACCAAGGTTTCAAAAAATGTTTAAGAGATTTCCAACTACATTCCCATCATTACTATCCTCAAATTACCTTTTAAAATAAATTATTTCTACCAATTTAGTAGCAAAAACAAGCAAATTTCTAAGCTTTTTAAATTTAGCATAAGGGATTAAACATAATTTATATATTTAAAAGTCTGTGCTTTTTCGAATAAAATCTATTAATTCTTTATTAATCCAAGGTTTCTTTATGAATTTTTTATTTATTTTCTTTATGTCATGAAAATTTTGGTTTATAATTGCAAAACAATTTTAATCACAGGTCGAGATAAAAAAAAAAAATTCTAAGTTGAGACTTAGAAGCCTTCAGTGGTCATAATTGGCCTTGTAAAGGACATAAAGCTAGATTGATCCCCTAAAGGTCGGGATCAAAGGAAAATTACTACTGTATGTTGAGGCTTAGATGCCCCCCTTTAGTGACCACAATTAGCCTTGTAAAGGAGGACATAAAGAAAAATTGATCCACTTAATCAGTAGAAAAAACAAAACTTGAGGGTGATCACCAAAGGTAAACCAAAGTAGCAACAATTCCAGAATAGAGAAGTTCAGACATTTATGGCCCTGCATGGAGTAGGCCCTAACTCTAGTATCAGCAGATACCCTGAAAAATAGAGCCTTTTCATGCATTACTCACAAGAAACATAAAACTGGATAGATATTTACTAGAGAGAAAGTTAATATTAAAAACACCAAACAACAATAGATTTGAACAAGGTAGTTTATCATTAGCACTTAAGGGACTTGGTAAAGTCCCCAATAAAAGGCGAAGGTGGTCTGTAAGTAATTACCAAAAATCGAATTTACATTAGTTGAGCTTAAAACTTACAAACATACAGAAAAAATAGAACAATAAATAATTCACTATGTAACAAAAAAGAATTTGTTTTTGTCTTTCTTTTGAAAACATTATTTCCTAATTGCTTTTATGCATAAAACAAAAAATATAGCATTATTCCCTTCTAACTTTGCTTTTGTTACCTTTACATCGCTGTTTTCAAACTGACCTATTTGCATTTCAGAGAAAATTAATTTTTTATAGACACGAAATATTTAATATTTTTATTTCTTGACCGTTCTGGCAACTTAGATGACGAAATAAATACAGGAAACATAAGCTCAGGTATCATTATAGTTAGTTGATTAGTTCATTAGTCTTCTAGTAGCTGTTCCAGTGGAGATACGTTGTCTTTGATAGGTGCATTCAGCGCAGATGGCATCAAGAGGTTGTAAATATCAGTCCAGAACATTTTGTTATGTCTGCGGTGAATTTATGAAGACACGAGCAAGCAAAAAAGTATACCCTCTGAATACATCCGCTAAGATGTGCGAGGCCTATAAGGCTTATTTTGGCATGCATGTTGGGGACCAAGACGCAATAGGCACCTGATTTCACCTGCTACTTTGCAAAAGAACTCTAGAAGATGAAATATAAGTATATATATACTAATAATATATGATATAATTTATAATAATATAATATTATATATATCATATAATATATATATATATATATTATATATATTAATATATATATATATTATATGATATATATATTACATATATATATATAATATATATATGATATATTATTATATATTAATATATATATATCAGTATATATATATATATATATATAATATATTATATATATATATATATATATAATATATATAATATAATATTATATATAAATTTATATATTTATATATATATATGATAATAAATATATATATATATATTAATATATATTAATTATATTATTATATATATATATATAATATTATATATAATACTATATCCTTTTAATTTAATCAAATCCCATTTGTTAATCTTTAAGTGAGTTTGAATTTTGTAATATATTTATTGAATAACATCATGAGTCAAAGAATTTAAATTGTATAATATTTTTTTTCGCAGGTATATATTGAAAGTAGAGCTATGAAATTCGCAAACCCCACAGAATTTTAGGAGTCGACTGATCACTCCAGCAATGCTTCCTCTGTTTGTCGACTCAGTCCCAAAGCTCGAGTTGGCAAAAAAAATGCGCCTGCACCATATATCACAGACCTCCTTCATTCATTTCCCAGGGTAACACTCTCCTGTGGCTCCCCTGACCATTCTACCAACAGGGAAGACACCCATCTTCAGAAGAAAGCAGCAAATCAGAAGACGATAAACATCACCACTCTTTATCAATTTTTTTCACCAGTCAAGATGAGTTTTGGCTTTAGCCACAATGTGACAGTTTGTTTGAGGCACTTGGAATTCGTCCTGTACCTCGAGAGCTGCGCCTCTTCATGAAGCCATTCAAAACAGTCTCAAAGTTGTGCTTACGTCAGGCCGGGAACAGTATCTATCTCTTCCCTGGCTCAACCCGGTGCGCAGCTCCAAAAGGAAACACAGCGCGTGAAGCTACTGCCAAGTGGGACCTGAAATATGAGAACACAACTAAGAAATTATCGGAATATTCAAAATGGTGAGCTTTCTGCATGGGTCTCCAAGGCGGCTTTACTAATTTTCTATGTTATATTTGTCTCTGAGACAGCAGAGCCTCTGCAGAACACGATACCAAATGGCGAGATTTGCCAACATCGGACTGAGTCAGTGTGAGAGGCAATGGTCAAATAGGAGGCCTCTGTTGACCTCCAGGAAAATATTACTGCCTCACCTACAAATAAAAATAGCCTTATGAAAACAGTTTGTTACAGCTCTAGATAGAGTCTTTCAGCCATCATCTACTGCAGGCTCTTGCCTTAGCGTCTGAGCGCAAAGGTCAAAGACGGTGCTTCGTCGAACCAGCAAATAAAAAAAGATCATAGAGTGCAAGTAGGTTTCTCGCAAGAGCTGGAACTAGGATAAGAAAAAGCGAGGCTTTGAACAGCTTGTGCAGTGCTCTGTGGCTTCCATGGACAACAATGTCGAAATATGAGGGAGCTTGCTTGAGAGCCCATATGTCAGGAACTACGTTTTAAATAACTGCAGGATTGTCCCTCAGAGTCCCTTTCCCTGATTTCTCATTTCTTCTATAGTTTAAATGACCAGGGGCGTACTCAGATGGAGCATGGCGAGCGATTATGTCACCATGATATCTAAAGCTTTGTAAGCCTCTGGTTTCGCTTCCAAGGATCACTATAACGATATCAACAGATTTCGTCGAGACTTAAGATCTTGGGATTGATTCTGTGAAAAGCAAAAATTACCAATAAGCGGTTAAATAAAGAGAAGAACTTCTCATTTCTAATATTTGAGGGGTCTCTTGTTGTATGTAAACTAAGATAAAATAAATGATATTTTTGAGTGATATGTTGGCTATTTTCTACTTTGTGACGAAATAGGCACTGTGTTTTACTTATTTCTTTATGAATTCGGAATTGATAAAGTTTGGTGAAATCACATTATCCGGGGTCTCAAATCAAAGTTGGAGAAATCATTAGCCTTTGTTTAAACGCTCTCTAGGTATAAGGTACAATATGGAATATACAGTGTTGCCCAGAAAGCAAGATATGTCGTGTAACTAGTGATACATTTAATATAGATAATCGTTAGCTGTTCAATTAAATAATGAATAATGAAAAAAATAAAGTAAATTAGAATAATAATAACAATTAAATATTTAAGCAATTAAAGGAAATAAGACAGAGTAATAAATAAAATAGAAATAAACTAAAAGAAATAATAGAGATACATGTAGTTAACGATATAACAAGAAATTATCACTAATTTTCTACGTTATAAGTATTAATTATTACAATCAGTATGCAATCATTGTGTGTGCTGTGTGCTTTTTAGTCTGCGCGCAATGTGTTATTTGTACTGAGTGAAATGTATGGTATAGTAATATATAGGTAGTAGTTTAGATACTAGTTATATTAGTATATATATAGTAATATTAGTAATATAATATATATATATATATATATATATTAATATATGATATAATATATAAAAAATATAATGGGTATTTGTGTATTAGATAATGTATTTGGTACTATTATATGTGTGTGTGTGTGGTGTGTGTGTGTGGTGTGTGTGATGTTGTGGTTGTGGTGGAGGTGTGATTGTGCGTTTATGCAATGTATATGTACGTGAGAACCAATTCTAAAATTTTGCTTCCATGATATGCATTGTGATACCTATATTAAGCCTTCGATAATTAAAGTTGTCTTAACTTTTTTGGGGAGTCGGGTGTAATTTCGAAGTAAATCAGATAGTTATTTGTAAACTCTGTCAACAAATTAGTACCAATATTTGAAACCTTCCAAAGCCTGTACATATAAAAAAATTCTGCATGCTAAACAGCACCTGTAACCGTTTCATAATTTTCATTTGATTCATATCCGATTTCTTCTTTTCTTTGTTATATTCTTTCTATATTTTCTTCTGATTACATTAGCCATTGTTTCTTTTGCTTAATTCATTTTCGTTTCTTTAATATTAATTTAATCTTTCCGATTTTTATTCTCGTTGAATTCACTTTTCGTTTCCTTGATTCATTATAGAACTAAACCAGGCAAAATCTAATAGAGGCGTATTTTCTCATGTAAGTTCCTCCATCTTTCTTTGATTCAAATCTGTTTTCTTTATTCTCATGTGATTCATTTTAGTCTTCCTTATTCTCTTGATCATTATAATTTCTGTCATCCTCATTTGATTCTGTGCTTTGATATCTTCTTTGAATTCAGTTTTTCAAATCCGTTGACCAAAATAGATGTAGTTGTCAACATGCTTGGTGATCTCTCTGAAATTTGATCTCGATATTTTTGGCTAATATTTCATTTACCATCACTTGAGTTTTCCAGAAATTTATTTATTTCTCCTCGAGTCATGAGCATTTCTTTATTTCCTCTTGAATCATTTTTGTATCTTTATCTCTCTTTGGTTTATTTTCAATTCTTTATTTCTCTTTGATTCATTTTCGTTTTCTTATATTCACATTCGTTTCTTAAATTCTCTTTGTTCATTTTCGCTTCTTTATTTCTCTTTGCTTCATTTTCGTTTCTTTATTTCTCTTTGATTCGTATACGTTTCTTTGCTTCTCTTTTATTTATATACTTTTCCTTATTTTGTTTAATATTACATCTCAGACGTAAAGAAATTAAGACGATTTCACATAGTCCTTTAACGCTTTTAGTAATTCTTCCCATCCCGTACTAATCCGTCAAAACCTCGTTCCGTTCAGCCGCAGTTTCTCGTGCCGCAACTCGCCACCAGTCATTTTTTCCCACCGCACTGCGATATTAGACATTTTTTCCCCACCGTACCAGGATTCAATGAAGTTGTGTGGCGCACAGCACCCGTGCGTGGACCACTCTAGTAAAGATTAAACCATAAATAATAATAAAAAAATTCCCAATGTCTAGTAACATGTGTTTTAGTTTTTAAAAAATGTTTTGCGAAAATTGAAATAAGTTTGAAAAAATAGTTTACATTATTACTGCATTTGAAAGGATAGCAATTAAATTATGAAATGACAGAATGGAATTCACTGCTATCTGCACCTGTGGCCATCATTGTTGAATAGTTAGAAAACTTATGATTTCTTTAAATAGGATTTTTTTTCGGAATTAACTTCTTTGAGACATTAAGTGAAATAAAAGTTTTGCGTATTAATTTTGAATTTGATTTTATTTCTTTGTCAAGTGATTCCAAGTGGTTAGCGCACTCCTGACGGGTGTGTCTGATAGTTTCAAAGGATACGATGGGTAACATCTAAGAAAAATTCCCATTTTTAAAAAAAAAATTTAATTCGTTTCTTAACAGAAAGAGTTTCGAAGCAGTAAGTCTTTAATGCTGTACACTACATCATACGATGTAAAGCAAGCAGATCAGAACGTTTCACTTTTTCCTTCCCCGATTAATTTTAATTAAGCTCAACTTAAACTCTGCAATGTTTAATCACCGACATAAAAACTGTACACAAAATATAGTAAAGCAAGTTTCTTTCAACTATTACCTAATTGCAAAAGAAAATTAGAATCATACTAATACTAGATTACATCTCTTCTTCTTCTTCTTCTTCATCTTCTTCTTCTTCTTCCTCCTACAGGTATCATAATGATTGTCATCATTGTTGAAAAAAGAAGAACTAAGTGAAATAAAAAGCGGTACTTTATCCAATAACTCCGTTGCAAGAGGCATAAAAATGTTAGCTGAAGATTTGAAGAAACAGTTACCGGTACATGTCGTTTCGGGGGGAAAATTTGGTTTAAATTTAATGAAAATACTAATGAAACAAACGTACCTCAACTTCTTGTTTTTATTCGATATTATCCTTAATGAAGAATTAGGCAAAAAATTGCTTTTCTGAACACCTACTTAAGGTAAAATGCCTCTGTATTAGAAATTTTCTTACAAATAAAATGATTTTTATTTTCATGACAGCAGATATCTCATGTGATTAATTGCTTGATTAAGTTATTACATAATTTTGTATCATTTATATAAACCTTTTGATGTAAAGAAATTGCAAAAAAATATTAAATTTATTCATTACATTATTCACATTCCAACAATTGTAAGAATGAAGTTGAAGCCAGATATACAGTATTATATCAAGTGCAAAAAGATGTCACTCCTGTTGTTAATTTTATTCAAAAATAAATCTTTAATAAAAGAAAGTGACTAACATTAAAAAGGTTTTGAAAATTTTTAAAAAAATAAATTTCAATGAGAATGTAGCAAACATGAAACGTTTTAATCTCACGAAACTGTTCACTGGTTACCACGAAGTAATTAGGCAAAGAATATAGTATTTATATATATTTATATTTTTTCACCATTATTTAAAATAAATTTTGAGTATATTTTAAAAAAAGAAAATAATTCAAAGTTACCGTAAGTAATCAAATTGCTTGTAAATAAATATTTATGTGACAGAAAAATATGTTAAAACAGTAATAGAAAGAATGTAGACTTTGAGAAAATAAAAGCCTCTTCCTAAAAATAATTCGTTTTATAGAGAAAATTATGAAATCTTAGGCTTCGGATATATTGTCAACTTAGAATGTGATTCCATTTATAAAAATAAAGATTGCTCTATCTTCTGTAGAAAATATCTGTAAGAATAATTTGTATATCAATCGTAATAATATATCAGTGTAAATTTTAACTACTTTAATTATTAACAAATAAGTAAGAAAATACGGAATATAAAAATTTGAAGATTAGCATTTAAAAGAAAATAATAGTATCCCTTATATTATAATATATACTATTATATATATATACTATATATATATATATAATACTATATAGTATATATATATATTATATACATATATAATAACTTATATATACTACCTACATATATATATATACTATATATTTATAATAAATATATACCATTTATATATATATATTATGTCATAAAAAAAACGTATATAATCTCAATATTATAACACCATACATATAATATAGTAACTAAAATAGTAAATACTAAATAGTAAGTAAATATTAATTCGAGTATAATTATGTAGTGATATAAAGTAGAACCTGGAATTATGCCTTAAATTAAAAACACCAACATAAGCGGGGTATATATACGTAGGTATATTAAGCATGGCTATTTGCGGAGTAGAAGGCGGAGGATAAGTAAGTTATTAAATAACATATTAGTAGGATTATATAACCCGTCGCCAGAGTAATGGGAGTGACCAGCCGGATTATACATATTGAATACGTACTGAGGTCAAAGTATAATAGTTAGGGGTTATAGACTCAGATAAATCTTTAGGCCAGTTATAAGAGGCTTAGTAGTGAAATGCTAAGAATAAGGCGCGGATAGGGAGGCTTGTTAATAGAGAGAGAATACTAGTAGTAGGCAGCTAAAGCGTATACTTGATATCCGTTGGGTTACACATTTGATTGGTACCGGACGTATCTAAGGGTATGCGTAGATATAGAGCCATAGCTGATCAGAAGCCGCCTACGTAATAAAGTATCGGTGATAGTATACACTAATAGGTGAATACGATAGCTATTCAAACTAATATCCCTATAGAGTATAGTAGTGGATCTATATGAAGCCGCTAGGAGGGAATCGACGCGTGACTCTACATAGCCATTCCCACGGACGTCAGCAAGGAAAGGGGTGGGGGAGTCCGACCTGAGGAAAGCGTGCGTAGTAAACCCCCAAAAAGGGCAAAAGAAGAAATTAAAAAGCGAAAAAACTGCAAAAAGATCGGGAGCCGGAAAAGAGGGAAGGTAAAGAGTGGAAGCCGGGCGAAGGGAAGCGGAAAGTTCCGGGGGACCAGGGGAAAAAGTAGTGGAAAAGGAATAGAAAGGGGAGGGAAAGAGAAAGGTTGCGAACAGGGGAACCTGAAGAACGCGCGGATTAGACGAAAGAGGAAACGAAACGCCGGTACCAGGAGCCGGGGCGCAAGGAAGCGGAACGGGCAGGCGCCGGGAGACGAAATGCGAGGGAGTATATAGATAATAGGTAAGGCAGGTGAATATATACCTAACAATAGATCGGTAATAAGGTTATAATGGTGAGCCCTATATTATATAATATATATATATAGAGTAGTATACATGAATATAGAGTATATATACACTATATCAATCACTAGACCGGCTATATGAGGCTAGAGAAAGTATAATAATATATTAGGAGGATGGAAAAATTAATAGATGGTGGTATATGCGAGACGATACCTCAAACACTTATTAACGAGGACAGGGGGGTAGTACTATGAAAAGAGTAGTATATATAGTGATAAATATAATATATATAATATATATTTATAAATATAATATATATATATATATATATATATATTATAAATATATAGATATATATAATATATAGTATATATATATTATTATATATATATTTTAATTATATATATATATATATCTATATATATACTTATATAATATATAGGCCCGTATTATAATATTAGATGATAGAGGCAAAAGATATAGTTATAGATAGTGATAATACTATCGTAATAGTAATAGGGGTATATAATTTTGAAGGGTTAGTAGAGTTTAAGGTGAATAGTAAGGTGGAGAATAAGTTGGTAGATATCCAGAGCAATATTGATATAGTATAACGATGTACAAGGGGGAATGATATGATAGTAAGGTGAGAGTAGGGAAGGGGATAAGTATAGTAGTAACTAGGTAGGTAATATATATATGTGTTTAAGGTAAAGTAAGAATACGAGGTACTATAGATAGGAATAAATTACGTAGTAATACTCATAATATACGGAGTAGGTATGTAGGTACGCAGGTTATATACAGGGAAAAGCAGCCAAGCAGAGTTCAAAATACAACTCTACATAGTGAATAGTATGATGAGAGTAAAAGGTATAGAGATTAGATTAGAATGAGGAGAAGATAACTAACGGAAAATATTCAAGAAATGTCGGAATTTTTGTACTCCATTGGATGAACGCAGGAGGGAGAGTGCCAGTAGAGATAAAAGTGACTAATATATACAACCATCCTATGACCAATACTTACTATACGGAATCCAGAATGGTGGGTAGCTTTAACATCGACGAGAGGAGTAAAATAAGGCGGCGGGAGAGATGCGAGTGTTAATTAAATAAGAGGAAGAAACGGCTGAGGGACAGAGTATAGAAGTAGAAACAATAAAGAGAAGCTAAAGTCGCCCAATAATGAGGATTGAGAGAAACCAGCTGAGTGTTCGTTCATGTGCGGAGAATGGATGCACTCTTAAGATATCCCCGAAGCATTGTGTAAATGGAACCTATCGGAGCGAGAGGACCACGTAGGAAGACCAAGAAAGAAGATGAAAGATGTGCCGTGGAGAAGCAATTAACGTCGAGGGACGAAACGAATGGAGAATGTGGAAAGGACAGCACTATTCGAAGACCGGGACGTCTGGGGATTTCTGGAGGAGCAACACTTGACAGATTCTACCTAACAAGATACGATTGTGAGAAAGAGTTAGAATATATATATAAAGATATAGTATATATTATATATATATATACTATATAATATTATTATAGATAATAAATATATATATATATATAGTATATATACTATAATATATATATATATATATAATATGATCTTATTTGTAATATTATATATAGTATCATGATATATTCATAATATATATTAAATACTATATATATATTCATATATACGTACTATATATATATATATATATATATATATAGTATATATATATATATATATATATTATATATATATAGTATATATATATATATATAGATATACTATGAATATATATGTATAATATAATATAATATATAGTATGTATATATATTAGTTATGTGGTTAGTATATATGTATATATATATATATATATATATATATATATTATCAATATATTATATATAATATATTATATATATATATATATTATATATAATAGATTATATAGGATATTAATATATATATATATATATAGTATATATATATAATATAATTATGCTTAATAAACCATACATATAATGTTATATATTATACTATAATATAATATATATATTTAGTATAATATTTCTTCTTTACAGTACTAGTATTTCATCTTATATCATATATGCAGCATTCTAGATATATTAATCTATATAATATTATATATATTACATATTAATATATATATATAATGTGTGATATAGGTTTATAAATATATATATATTATAATATAATATTATATCATATATATTATATATATATATATATATATATATACTATATATAATATAATATATAGATATTAACTATATAATATTATATATATACTATTATATTATATATATAGTATAATTATAGTATATATTATATATATTAGTGTATATATAATATATATTATATATATATAATATATATATATATAATTATTATAATATATATATATATATATATAATTTATATATATAAATATATAATATTATATATATATATATATATTTATATATATATATATATATTATAGTAATATAATATATATATATATATTATATATAATTATTATATAATATATATATTATATATATACTATATATATATATATACTTAATAATATGCTTTTCCTTATAAAGAATTTGAGGTTATATTAATATATATATTATTATATATATATATATATATATAATATATATATATATATATATATATATATATATACTATATATAATTATATATAAACCCTAGTATATAATAGTATATAATATATATAATATTATATATATATATATATATATATATTAATTAATTTATATATATTATATTATTAATTTTAAATTTATTTATTTATATTTAGTAAAAATAATATTTGAATACTATTTATTTTTTTTAAATAATTATTATATATATATATATATAATATAAATATTGCAAATAATTATATATATATAGTTATATATAGTTATATATATATAATATATATCTAATATATGTACTTATAAGTTTATAAGTAGGTTGACTTAATATGAAGAATAGAAAATGCAAAACATAAGCTATCGATCAAAGAAAGTGAAGGATAGAGAATACAGAACCTAAAATTAAATGTGTTTCCGAGAAAAGTCTTATTCACTTGAACAAATTATTTTCTTTCACATTTTTTTTTTCTTCCTTTATTGTAAAGAGTAAAAGAGTTCAAGAGGACAATAGATTTCGGATATTTTGATATTTCGGTTTCAGGTACAGTAATACGTTTATTGAATGTACTTTGTTTAAATTTTCTTTATTGCCAAGACAAAGTTATACTTGTTAAATCTTCCTAAGAGAATAAAAAGAAAAGAAATATTTATTCTAACTGAATAAAATTACGGCATTTTTTGGTTTAAGGTTAATGCCAAATATCGATTGAATATCAATATTTGGAATAGAATTATTATATATATATATTAGATATATAATAGTATAATATATTATATAGTATATATTATATATATAATATATATATTATATACTATATACTATATTATATATTATATGTTATATATATATATATATTATAATATAGATATATATATATAATATATATAAATATAATAGATTAGTATTATAATATATATATATATATATATTATATATAGTATATATTAGATTATAGTATATATATTACTATATATATATCTATTATATTATGATATATATATAATATATATATATATATCGACTCATCGAAATTTTAAAAAGATACGTAATTGTTAAGGTTTCTAATTATTTACCAGTTATAGATGATAGCTTTTGGGAATTTAATGAAAGTTCAGTGTTCAAACTGGGTAAATCTCATTAACGATGTAAATATTATAAATACTAAATTTGAGGAAGGGATTAAAGAAATTTCAAAATTATGATGAGTGTCGGTGCAGAATTAAAAAGTATGAGATCTGGAGATTTGATTCAGCACAAACGGATGAAAAAATTTATTTATTTATTTTTAATGCTTGCGTATTCTCAAGTTTGCAATGCCTTGCTAATCGCCGTTTATCTGGTACTAATTTTTTTTTTAATATGGAGCATTGCTTTTAGATCCAAATAATACAAAATTTCATTGTTAAAGTTGGCGAAGTAATTTTCGATTCAATAACTCAAAACGCCAACTGCTAATAACACAAACATTTGTTCTAAAGAAAATGAGTATCTCGCATACCGGTCCTGTCGTTTCATTTAATGTTCAAACTTTTATCAATAAATTAATCAAATTTCATTCTTAAAGGATAATATACATACTTTTAAAACAGACAACAACTGGAAGGATGTATCCATCAGATTTCCACTACTGCAAATATGGCTCTAAGGGAAATAACTCAAGATGCTGACAATAAAATGCAAATTGTCGGAGCTTTAACTATGTTCATACTTCACTGGAAAAAAAAAAATGGAGAATTACAAAAATGGATCACTTAAAATGACAAAGAAAAATGAAGGATCAATTGTGAATACAAAAAGTGATCTCAGCATTCCAGAATTTTAATGTTTTATGCATCATGTAATAGGAAAACAATATTACCTCATGTACAAAAGGTGTTGCGAAATCTAATCTTGAAATGATAAAATTGAAAAAGAAAAAAAAAGAAAAATAAATTAAAAAAAAAGTCCCAAATGCATAATTTTTTTTGAAGCTATAACCAGTGACAAACGCTAAACAAATTGGAGTCTCTTTGTGAGGTGACAATCAACAGGTTTTGTGGATCAGTTGAAGCCAAATAGTAATTAAAAAAAATAACGATACTATTCTAGCAAGCGAGCCAAAGATAAAGATAAATGGCAATCAGATATATATATTATATATATATATATATATATATATAATATATAATATGTATATGTATAATAATATATTAATAATATATATATATATATAATATGTAACATAATAATATTTATATATATGTATATATGTATAATAATATATATGTATGTATGTATGTAATAATAATATATATATAATATATATAATATATATATATAATATATATATGTTTATAATAATAATAATATATGTATATATATAATAATATATATATATATGTATAATATAATATATAATAATATACATATATAATATATATATATATATATATATATATATACTATATATATCTCTCATAATAATATATATATATAAACAATAATAATAATAATAATAATAATAATAATAATAATAATAATAATAATAATAATAATAATAATAATAATAATAATAATAATTTTTTTCATACATATTAATATATATGCTGAACTCCAATCTGAATTTGACAAATTTTTCTACGGATTGATGATAATTAATCGTTTTGGTGGGGAATAGGGTTAGTCAGAGAAAAGAGTAAATGTTAAGAAACTGCTTCACACACCAGAGACGGAATCATCACTCATGTTTTGCTTACTGCATGGTCATTTGCTCGGAGGATTACAGAAGTTATGTTGTGTATCAATTTAAATTAAGGATGTAATTCCTCTTATGGGATACATAACTAACACTTTAAGAATAGTTATTACCTTACATGTATAAACCCAGTAAATATGGGAGCAGTACGACGGATCACTGGAAATCCCCCTCCTACAATGTGTGAAAATTCTGGTGCTCGCTAATCCTAGTTTCGATTTGAGAAATATGAAAATCATCGGTTCTGTAAGAATCTCTTTTATTAAAAACTTAAGCCGGACATCAATGTGAAATTTAATGAAATGAATGAATGCTTGAATATTTTTGAAGAATTGATGTTGTTGCAGGGACTCCTAGTATCAATGATAATGGCTGTATTTGCAAAAATAATCAATTTTTATCAAAATTGTTTTTAAACTACAATTAATGTAAAGAATAATTTTTAGATTTTTATATATAGAAATTTATTTTGTGGCTATTATAAATAATAGTTGGTCTTAAATGATCTGTGCCTGAAATACAGGCGAAATATTGGTATAATATTAAAAGTTTTCTTCTTTTTATTCTCGAATAGTCCTTAATAAATTTCTTCTGAAAATATAGAACTATTTAGAAGAATTGAAAGAACTTGTAAAAAATAATAATAATAATAATAATAATAATAATAATAATAATAATAATAATAATAATAATAATAATAATAATAATAATAATAATAATAATAATAATAATAATAATAATAATAATAATAATAATAATAATAATAATAATAATAATAATAATAATAATAATAATAATAATAATAATAATAATAATAATAATAATAATAATAATAATGTTTTCTACTTTTACACTAGCACTGTTCACAATAGTTAGGAGTTTTCCGAAGAATTTCGATAGCCAAATTTGGAGTCAATTTCCTTTGTCATTTGGAAGAATTTGGTCTTATTATAATTTTGAAGTGGACGAAGCCGTAGAATTGACCCTCATTAGAAATTCCTCATTTTGTAAGTGTTCTATTTTCTTGCATAAGGAATGGTTTTAAGGTGTGATTCTTCTTCTTCTTCTTCTTCTTCTTCTTCTTCTTCTTCTTCTTCTTCTTCTTCTTCTTCTTCTTCTTCTTCTTCTTCTTCTTCTTCTTCTTCTTCTTCTTCTTCTTCTTCTTCTTCTTCTCTTCTTCTTCTTCTTCTTCTTCTTCTTCTTCTTCTTCTTCTTCTTCTTCTTCTGCTCTACTGCATTTGTCACGTATCTTTCTTGCTATTTTACCCAAGTTAACAGCGAGAAATATTATTATGCAAATTTAAATTGTTCAAAGTAAAGTTACGTTTTTAAAAAATACATATTAATTAATTATTAGAGTGTAAAATTTTCATTTTTTTACAAATTCTTCTAATATTCGCTTGATATAATTTACACTTTCTTCTCCCCTTTACCTTATCTTTAGTTGTTGACAATTGTATTCGCATGCTTAGAGCCGTACCAAGTCGGTTTCAATTCTCTTTTTGTGTTCCAGAGTATAGCGAAAATTTAGTTTCGCACAAGCACGTACCGTTGACTGGCAGGAGTTTTTCATTTACCTGCACGACAACTGAGAGTATTCAACGCGTAAATCTCCCAAAAAAGAAATGAAATAAATTTCTTTAAGTTTTTGGTTTTATTTTACAGTTGAATTAATATTAAACAGATTTTAAGAAACTACATCAGAAAATTTGGGTAGTTTACCCAGCAAGAACGGATTTTAAACCCAGTCATTATATAATTTTATATAATGGGGACTGTAATGGTCAACTTTAATTAAATTAATGATAATATATAGACAGCTTTGTCTTGCACAGTTTTTAGACTAATTGAAGTATTTTTAGCTGCCAGTGAATGTCTGAGAAGTACACAGAGACTAATGATTCAGTTTTTAACTATAATGTTTTTAGCTACCGAGTGCCTGACATTTTTCCAACTATTTCTTTGGCACTATCCCTTCACATATCAACACATTTGTCCCAACCTTTACTCTGTGCGTATTCATGAAATTATGGATACAATTAAAGATGTTCTCACCAGTGGTGCGAGCTTATAAACTTTCGTATAGGAGCAAATCTTTCCAATTTCTTTACCAATATCATATCTTACAAAGAGAGCAGCAAAATCTTAAGATCTGCAACATCATTGGACTCATCTTATTGCTGTAAGCTTCCATTACACTGACGCAACTGAGAAATGAGACATGTTTATTTGCCATTAGCAAGAAGAAAAACACGACGCGAGACTGTGTTCTTGTAAAGTGGCTCAACTTCAACTTTTTTGCACAACTCCTAACTTAAAATACATGACAGTATATCTTTTATACTTGATTTTTTTTATAAGTGATTCCCCAATTGTGTGTGTGTGCTTCTCCTGCAAGTATTAGGTAGTAACTAACCCTGTTAGGACCTTTCATGACGTTTACGTTTCAGTTGTATTTTTTGGGGGTATGAATTGTTTAGTCTTACATATTCCTCAACCCTTCGTTTAAAATAAGCAACGCCTCTAATTTTGTACTCTGAGTGAATTTGTTCAATATGACGATGTAAATTAGTATGTGCTAAAGAACTGTTTGGCAAAAGGTCTGTGTAGAAGAGACATTATGCCTTTTAGGACAATGCTCAATTCAGTCGCTTGTGAATCCAAATACAAATAGCTGTCTTCATATTTACGTTTCTTAGTTTGAAAAAGAAATTGCTTAATGCTCAACGTTTGGTGATTCGACTTTTTTTATCTTGTAACGTAATTCATTAGCAGGAGAATCAACTAACTCAGCACTTGTCTTGATTTTTCGCAGTCTTTTTTTGTTTTGTTTCTTAGTTAATATAAAAGCTAAACGATTTGAAATTTTCTTTATCGTTCTCCTTTTAACCAGTGGATGTATGAAACTGACAGATTAATAGAACATTCGAGCAGATTTATACAAGTATGCGTACAACGAGGGGTAAGGAACACTGCGAAAACACTAAAGATTATGAATAACCGTAATTGCATAAAGATAGTGAAGAATCCGTTGCGCGTAGTGCCGTCACAGCAGGCTTTTACACTCAATTAGTGTTGCAGTGCGCTGTGCAGCTATACACAGAAGTAGACAGCCATTAATCTCCAGCTCAGGAAGAAGAAGATT